>JAQOOB010000131.1:0-77039 GCA_029721495.1 Citrus inodora | reverse complement strand
GGGCGAACTTCGTCCGCCGGACTCGGAATGGGCCGAGACTTTGCGAGGCCCCTCCGTGTGCCAAAAATAGGCCGCGGGCACAGCCGCGCCCAAAAACGAGCGACCGAAGGCCGGGGCCCCAAGTTCGTCCAGCGGAAAAATGCCCCAAAAACGGGTGTTATAGCCTTGGGGCGTGGGGCTGGCGAACTTCGTCCGCCGGACTCGGAATGGGCCGAGACTTTGCGAGGCCCCTCCGTGTGCCAAAAATAGGCCGCGGGCAAAGCCGCGCCCAAAAACGAGCGACCGAAGGCCGGGGCCCCAAGTTCGTCCAGCGGAAAAATGCCCCAAAAACGGGTGTGCTATAGCCTTGGGGCGTGGGGCTGGCGAACTTCGTCCGCCGGACTCGGAATGGGCCGAGACTTTGCGAGGCCCCTCCGTGTGCCAAAAATAGGCCGCGGGCACAGCCGCGCCCAAAAACGAGCGACCGAAGGCCGGGGCCCCAAGTTCGTCCAGCGGAAAAATGCCCCAAAAAACGGGTGTGCTATAGCCTTGGGGCGTGGGGCAGGCGAACTTTGTCCGCCGGACTCGGAATGGGCCGAGACTTTGCGAGGCCCCTCCGTGTGCCAAAAATAGGCCGCGGGCAAAGCCGCGCCCAAAAACGAGCGACCGAAGGCCGGGGCCCCAAGTTCGTCCAGCGGAAAAATGCCCGAAAAACGGGTGTGCTATAGCCTTGGGGCGTGGGGCTGGCGAACTTCGTCCGCCGGACTCAGAATGGGCCGAGACTTTGCGAGGCCCCTCCGTGTGCCAAAAATAGGCCGCGGGCACAGCCGCGCCCAAAAACGAGCTACCGAAGGCCGGGGCCCCAAGTTCGTCCAGCGGAAAAATGCCCCAAAAACGGGTGTGCTATAGCCTTGGGGCGTGGGGCTGGCGAACTTCGTCCGCCGGACTCGGAATGGGCCGAGACTTTGCGAGGCCCCTCCGTGTGCCAAAAATAGGCCGCGGGCACAGCCGCGCCCAAAAACGAGCGACCGAAGGCCGGGGCCCCAAGTTCGTCCAGCGGAAAAATGCCCCAAAAACGGGTGTGCTATAGCCTTGGAGCGTGGGGCTGGCGAACTTCGTCCGCCGGACTCGGAATGGGCCGAGACTTTGCGAGGCCCCTCCGTGTGCCAAAAATATGACGCGGGCACAGCCGCGCCCAAAAACGAGCGACCGAAGGCCGGGGCCCCAAGTTTGTCCAGCGGAAAAATGCCCCAAAAACGGGTGTGCTATAGCCTTGGGGCGTGGGGCTGGCGAACTTCGTCCGCCGGACTCGGAATGGGCCGAGACTTTGCGAGGCCCCTCCGTGTGCCAAAACTAGGCCGTGGGCACAGCCGCGCCCAAAAACGAGCGACCGAAGGCCGGGGCCCCAAGTTCGTCCAGCGGAAAAATGCCCCAAAAACGGGTGTGCTATAGCCTTGGGGCGTGGGGCTGGCGAACTTCGTCCGCCGGACTCGGAATGGGCCGAGACTTTGCGAGGCCCCTCCGTGTGCCAAAAATAGGCCGCGGGCACAGCCGCGCCCAAAAACGAGCGACCGAAGGCCGGGGCCCCAAGTTCGTCCAGCGGAAAAATGCCCTAAAAACGGGTGTGCTATAGCCTTGGGGCGTGGGGCAGGCGAACTTTGTCCGCCGGACTCGGAATGGGCCGAGACTTTGCGAGGCCCCTCCGTGTGCCAAAAATAGGCCGCGGGCACAGCCGCGCCCAAAAACGAGCGACCGAAGGACGGGGCCCCAAGTTCGTCCAGCGGAAAAATGCCCCAAAAACGGGTGTGCTATAGCCTTGGGGCGTGGGGCTGGCGAACTTCGTCCGCCGGACTCGGAATGGGCCGAGACTTTGCGAGGCCCCTCCGTGTGCCAAAAATAGGCTGCGGGCCCTCCGTGTGCCAAAAATAGGCCGCGGGCACAGCCGCGTCCAAAAACGAGCGACCGAAGCCCGGGGCCCCAAGTTCGTCCAGCGGAAAAATGCCCCAAAAACGGGTGTGCTTTAGCCTTGGGGCGTGGGGCCGGCGAACTTCGTCCGCCGGACTCGGAATGGGCCGAGACTTTGCGAGGCCCCTCCGTGTGCCAAAAATAGGCCGCGGGCACAGCCGCGCCCAAAAACGAGTGACCGAAGCCCGGGGCCCCAAGTTCGTCCAGCGGAAAAATGCCCCAAAAACGGGTGTGCTATAGCCTTGGGGCGTGGGGCTGGCGAACTTCGTCCGCTGGACTCGGAATGGGCCGAGACTTTGCGAGGCCCCTCCGTGTGCCAAAAATAGGCCGCGGGCACAGCCGCGCCCAAAAACGAGCGACCGAAGGCCGGGGCCCCAAGTTCGTCCAGCGGAAAAATGCCCCAAAAACGGGTGTGCTATAGCCTTGGGGCGTGGGGCTGGCGAACTTCGTCCGCCGGACTCGGAATGGGCCGAGACTTTCCGAGGTCCCTCCGTGTGCGAAAAATAGGCCGCGGGCAAAGCCGCGCCCAAAAACGAGCGACCGAAGGCCGGGGCCCCAAGTTCGTCCAGCGGAAAAATGCCCCAAAAACGGGTGTGCTATAGCCTTGGGGCGTGGGGCTGGCGAACTTCGCCCGCCGGACTCGGAATGGGCCGAGACTTTGCGAGGCCCCTCCGTGTGCCAAAACTAGGCCGCGGGCACAGCCGCGCCCAAAAACGAGCGACCGAAGGCCGGGGCCGCAAGTTCGTCCAGCGGAAAAATGCCCCAAAAACGGGTGTGCTATAGCCTTGGGGGCGTGGGGCTGGCGAACTTCGCCCGCCGGACTCGGAATGGGCCGAGACTTTGCGAGGCCCCTCCGTGTGCCAAAACTAGGCCGCGGGCACAGCCGGGCCCAAAAACGAGCGACCGAAGGCCGGGGCCCCAAGTTCGTCCAGCGGAAAAATGCCCCAAAAACGGGTGTGCTATAGCCTTGGGGCGTGGGGCTGGCGAACT
This sequence comes from Citrus inodora, assembly GCA_029721495.1. Lineage (NCBI taxonomy): Eukaryota > Viridiplantae > Streptophyta > Magnoliopsida > Sapindales > Rutaceae > Citrus > Citrus inodora. The sequence goes on along the minus strand of JAQOOB010000131.1, from coordinate 74,105 downwards.
TCGTCCGCCGGACTCGGAATGGGCCGAGACTTTGCGAGGCCCCTCCGTGTGCCAAAAATAGGCCGCGGGCACAGCCGCGCCCAAAAACGAGCGACCGAAGGCCGGGGCCCCAAGTTCGTCCAGCGGAAAAATGCCCCAAAAACGGGTGTGCTATAGCCTTGGGGCGTGGGGCTGGCGAACTTCGTCCGCCGGACTCGGAATGGGCCGAGACTTTGCGAGGCCCCTCCGTGTGCGAAAAATAGGCCGCGGGCAAAGCCGCGCCCAAAAACGAGCGACCGAAGGCCGGGGCCCCAAGTTCGTCCAGCGGAAAAATGCCCCAAAAACGGGTGTGCTATAGCCTTGGGGCGTGGGGCTGGCGAACTTCGTCCGCCGGACTCGGAATGGGCCGAGACTTTACGAGGCCCCTCCCTGTGCCAAAAATAGGCCGCGGGCACAGCCGCGCCCAAAAACGAGCGACCGAAGGCCGGGGCCCCAAGTTCGTCCAGCGGAAAAATGCCCCAAAAACGGGTGTGCTATAGCCTTGGGGCGTGGGGCTGGCGAACTTCGTCCGCCGGACTCGGAATGGGCCGAGACTTTGCGAGGCCCCTCCGTGTGCCAAAAATAGGCCGCGGGCAAAGCTGCGCCCAAAAACGAGCGACCGAAGGCCGGGGCCCCAAGTTCGTCCAGCGGAAAAATGCCCCAAAAACGGGTGTGCTATAGCCTTGGGGCGTGGGGCTGGCGAACTTCGTCCGCCGGACTCGGAATGGGCCGAGACTTTGCGAGGCCCCTCCGTGTGCCAAAAATAGGCCGCGGGCACAGCCGCGCCCAAAAACGAGCGACCGAAGGCCGGGGCCCCAAGTTCGTCCAGCGGAAAAATGCCCCAAAAACGGGTGTGCTATAGCCTTGGGGCGTGGGGCTGGCGAACTTCGTCCGCCGGACTCGGAATGGGCCGAGACTTTGCGAGGCCCCTCCGTGTGCCAAAAATAGGCCGCGGGCACAGCCGCGCCCAAAAACGAGCGACCGAAGGCCGGGGCCCCAAGTTCGTCCAGCGGAAAAATGCCCCAAAAACGGGTGTGCTATAGCCTTGGGGCGTGGGGCTGGCGAACTTCGTCCGCCGGACTCGGAATGGGCCGAGACTTTGCGAGGCCCCTCCGTGTGCCAAAAATAGGCCGCGGGCACAGCCGCGCCCAAAAACGAGCGACCGAAGGCCGGGGCCCCAAGTTCGTCCAGCGGAAAAATGCCCCAAAAACGGGTGTGCTATAGCCTTGGGGCGTGGGGCTGGCGAACTTCGTCCGCCGGACTCGGAATGGGCCGAGACTTTGCGAGGCCCCTCCGTGTGCCAAAAATATGCCGCGGGCACAGCCGCGCCCAAAAACGAGCGACCGAAGGCCGGGGCCCCAAGTTCGTCCAGCGGAAAAATGCCCCAAAAACGGGTGTGCTATAGCCTTGGGGCGTGGGGCTGGCGAACTTCGTCCGCCGGACTCGGAATGGGCCGAGACTTTGCGAGGCCCCTCCGTGTGCCAAAAATAGGCCGCGGGCACAGCTGCGCCCAAAAACGAGCGACCGAAGGCCGGGGCCCCAAGTTCGTCCAGCGGAAAAATGCCCCAAAAACGGGTGTGCTATAGCCTTGGGGCGTGGGGCTGGCGAACTTCGTCCGCCGGACTCGGAATGGGCCGAGACTTTGCGAGGCCCCTCCGTGTGCCAAAAATAGGCCGCGGGCACAGCCGCGCCCAAAAACGAGCGACCGAAGGCCGGGGCCCCAAGTTCGTCCAGTGGAAAAATGCCCCAAAAACAGGTGTGCTATAGCCTTGGGGCGTGGGGCTGGCGAACTTCGTCCGCCGGACTCGGAATGGGCCGAGACTTTGCGAGGCCCCTCCGTGTGCCAAAAATAGGCCGCGGGCACAGCCGCGCCCAAAAACGAGCGACCGAAGGCCGGGGCCCCAAGTTCGTCCAGCGGAAAAATGCCCCAAAAACGGGTGTGCTATAGCCTTGGGGCGTGGGGCTGGCGAACTTCGTCCGCCGGACTCGGAATGGGCCGAGACTTTGCGAGGCCCCTCCGCGTGCCAAAAATAGGCCGCAGGCACAGCCGCGCCCAAAAACGAGCGACCGAAGGCCGGGGCCCCAAGTTCGTCCAGCGGAAAAATGCCCCAAAAACGGGTGTGCTATAGCCTTGGGGCGTGGGGCTGGCGAACTTCGTCCGCCGGACTCGGAATGGGCCGAGACTTTGCGAGGCCCCTCCGTGTGCCAAAAATATGCCGCGGGCACAGCCGCGCCCAAAAACGAGCGACCGAGGGCCGGGGCCCCAAGTTCGTCCAGCGGAAAAATGCCCCAAAAACGGGTGTGCTATAGCCTAGGGGCGTGGGGCTGGCGAACTTCGTCCGCCGGACTCGGAATGGGCCGAGACTTTGCGAGGCCCCTCCGTGTGCCAAAAATAGGCCGCGGGCCCTCCGTGTGCCAAAATAGGCCGCGGGCACAGCCGCGCCCAAAAACGAGCGACCGAAGCCCGGGGCCCCAAGTTCGTCCGGCGGAAAAATGCCCCAAAAACGGGTGTGCTATAGCCTTGGGGCGTGGGGCTGGCGAACTTCGTCCGCCGGACTCGGAATGGGCCGAGACTTTGCGAGGCCCCTCCGTGTGCCAAAAATAGGCCGCGGGCACAGCCGCGCCCAAAAACGAGCGACCGAAGCCCGGGGCCCCAAGTTCGTCCAGCGGAAAAATGCCCCAAAAACGGGTGTGCTATAGCCTTGGGGCGTGGGGCTGGCGAACTTCGTCCGCCGGACTCGGAATGGGCCGAGACTTTGCGAGGCCCCTCCGTGTGCCAAAAATAGGCCGCGGGCACAGCCGCGCCCAAAAACGAGCGACCGGAGGCCGGGGCCCCAAGTTCGTCCAGCGGAAAAATGCCCCAAAAACGGGTGTGCTATAGCCTTGGGGCGTGGGGCTGGCGAACTTCGTCCGCCGGACTCGGAATGGGCCGAGACTTTGCGAGGCCCCTCCGTGTGCGAAAAATAGGCCGCGGGCAAAGCCGCGCCCAAAAATGAGCGACCGAAGGCCGGGGCCCCAAGTTCGTCCAGCGGAAAAATGCCCCAAAAACGGGTGTGCTATAGCCTTGGGGCGTGGGGCTGGCGAACTTCGTCCGCCGGACTCGGAATGGGCCGAGACTTTGCGAGGCCCCTCCGTGTGCCAAAAATAGGCCGTGGGCACAGCCGCGCCCAAAAATGAGCGACCGAAGGCCGGGGCCCCAAGTTCGTCCAGCGGAAAAATGCCCCAAAAACGGGTGTGCTATAGCCTTGGGGCGTGGGGCTGGCGAACTTCGTTCGCCGGACTCGGAATGGGCCGAGACTTTGCGAGGCCTCTCCGTGTGCCAAAAATAGGCCGCAGGCACAGCCGCGCCCAAAAACGAGCGACCGAAGGCCGGGGCCCCAAGTTCGTCCAGCGGAAAAATGCCCCAAAAACGGGTGTGCTATAGCCTTGGGGCGTGGGGCTGGCGAACTTCGTCCGCCGGACTCGGAATGGGCCGAGACTTTGCGAGGCCCCTCCGTGTGCCAAAAATAGGCCGGGGGCACAGCCGCGCCCAAAAACGAGCGACCAAAGGCCGGGGCCCCAAGTTCGTCCAGCGGAAAAATGCCCCAAAAACGGGTGTGCTATAGCCTTGGGGCGTGGGGTCAGGCGAACTTCGTCCGCCGGACTCGGGATGGGCCGAGACTTTGCGAGGCCCCTCCGTGTGCCAAAAATAGGCCGCGGGCAAAGCCGCGCCCAAAAACGAGCGACCGAAGGCCGGGGCCCCAAGTTCGTCCAGCGGAAAAATGCCCCAAAAACGGGTGTGCTATAGCCTTGGGGCGTGGGGCTGGCGAACTTCGTCCGCCGGACTCGGAATGGGCCGAGACTTTGTGAGGCCCCTCCGTGTGCCAAAAATAGGCCGCGGGCACAGCCGCGCCCAAAAACGAGCGACCGAAGGCCGGGGCCCCAAGTTCGTCCAGCGGAAAAATGCCCCAAAAACGGGTGTGCTATAGCCTTGGGGCGTGCGGCTGGCGACCTTCGTCCGCCGGACTCGGAATGGGCCGAGACTTTGCGAGGCCCCTCCGTGTGCCAAAAATAGGCCGCGGGCAAAGCCGCGCCCAAAAACGAGCGACCGAAGGCCGGGGACCCAAGTTCGTCCAGCGGAAAAATGCCCCAAAAACGGGTGTGCTATAGCCTTGGGGCGTGGGGCCGGCGAACTTTGTCCGCCGGACTCGGAATGGGCCGAGACTTTGTGAGGCCCCTCCGTGTGCCAAAAATAGGCCGCGGGCACAGCCGCGCCCAAAAACGAGCGACCGAAGGCCGGGGCCCCAAGTTCGTCCAGCGGAAAAATGCCCCAAAAACGGGTGTGCTATAGCCTTGGGGCGTGGGGCTGGCGCACTTCGTCCGCCGGACTCGGAATGGGCGGAGACTTTGCAAGGCCCCTCCGTGTGCCAAAAATAGGCCGCGGGCACAGCCGCGCCCAAAAACGAGCGACCGAAGGCCGGGGCCCCAAGTTCGTCCAGCGGAAAAATGCCCCAAAAACGGGTGTCCTATAGCCTTGGGGCGTGGGGCTGGCGAACTTCGTCCGCCGGACTCGGAATGGGCCGACACTTTGCGAGGCCCCTCCGTGTGCCAAAAATAGGCCGCGGGCACAGCCGCGCCAAAAAACGAGCGACCGAAGGCCGGGGCCCCAAGTTCGTCCAGCGGAAAAATGCCCCAAAAACGGGTGTGCTATAGCCTTGGGGCGTGGGTCTGGCGAACTTCGTCCGCCGGACTCGGAATGGGCCGAGACTTTGCGAGGCCCCTCCGTGTGCCAAAAATAGGCCGCGGGCAAAGCCGCGCCCAAAAACGAGCGACCGAAGGCCGGGGCCCCAAGTTCGTCCAGCGGAAAAATGCCCCAAAAACGGGTGTGCTATAGCCTTGGGGCGTGGGGCTGGCGAACTTCGTCCGCCGGACTCGGAATGGGGCGAGACTTTGCGAGGCCCCTCCGTGTGCCAAAAATAGGCCGCGGGCAAAGCCGCTCCCAAAAACGAGCGACCGAAGGCCGGGGCCCCAAGTTCGTCCAGCGGAAAAATGCCCCAAAAACGGGTGTGCTATAGCCTTGGGGCGTGGGGCTGGCGAACTTCATCCGCCGGACTCGGAATGGGCCGAGGCTTTGCGAGGCCCCTCCGTGTGCCAAAAATAGGCCGCGGGCACAGCCGCGCCCAAAAACGAGCGACCGAAGGCCGGGGCCCCAAGTTCGTCCAGCGGAAAAATGCCCCAAAAACGGGTGTGCTATAGCCTTGGGGCGTGGGGCTGGCGAACTTCGTCCGCCGGACTCGGAATGGGCCGAGACTTTACGAGGCCCCTCCGTGTGCCAAAAATAGGCCGCGGGCACAGCCGCGCCCAAAAACGAGCGACCGAAGGCCGGGGCCCCAAGTTCGTCCAGCGGAAAAATACCCCAAAAACGGGTGTGCTATAGCCTTGGGGCGTGGGGCTGGCGAACTTCGTCCGCCGGACTCGGAATGGGCCGAGACTTTGCGAGGCCCCTCCGTGTGCCAAAAATAGGCCGCGGGCACAGCCGCGCCCAAAAACGAGCGACCGAAGGCCGGGGCCCCAAGTTCGTCCAGCGGAAAAATGCCCCAAAAACGGGTGTGCTATAGCCTTGGAGCGTGGGGCTGGCGCACTTCGTCCGCCAGACTCGGAATGGGACGAGACTTTGCGAGGCCGCTCCGTGTGCCAAAAATAGGCCGCGGACAAAGCCGCGCCCAAAAACGAGCGACCGAAGGCCGGGGCCCCAAGTTCGTCCAGCGGAAAAATGCCCCAAAAACGGGTGTGCTATAGCCTTGGGGCGTGGGGCTGGCGAACTTCGTCCGCCGGACTCGGAATGGGCCGAGACTTTGCGAGGCCCCTCCGTGTGCCAAAAATAGGCCGCGGGCACAGCCGCGCCCAAAAACGAGCGACCAAAGGCCGGGGCCCCAAGTTCGTCCAGCGGAAAAATGCCCCAAAAACGGGTGTGCTATAGCCTTGGGGCGTGGGGCTGGCGAACTTCGTCCGCCGGACTCGGAATGGGCCGAGACTTTGCGAGGCCCCTCCGTGTGCCAAAAATAGGCCGCGGGCACAGCCGCGCCCAAAAACGAGCGACCGAAGGCCGGGGCCCCAAGTTCGTCCAGCGGAAAAATACCCCAAAAACGGGTGTGCTATAGCCTTGGGGCGTGGGGCTGGCGAACTTCGTCCGCCGGACTCGGAATGGGCCGAGACTTTGCGAGGCCCCTCCGTGTGCCAAAAATAGGCCGCGGGCACAGCCGCGCCCAAAAACGAGCGACCGAAGGCCGGGGCCCCAAGTTCGTCCAGCGGAAAAATGCCCCAATAACGGGTGTGCTATAGCCTTGGGGCGTGGGGCTGGCGAACTTCGTCCGCCGGACTCGGAACGGGCCGAGACTTTGCGAGGCCCCTCCGTGTGCCAAAAATAGGCCGCGGGCACAGCCGCGCCCAAAAACGAGCGACCGAAGGCCGGGGCCCCAAGTTCGTCCAGCGAAAAAATGCCCCAAAAACGGGTGTGCTATAGCCTTGGGGCGTGGGGCTGGCGAACTTCGTCCGCCGGACTCGGAATGGGCCGAGACTTTGCGAGGCCCCTCCGTGTGCCAAAAATAGGCCGCGGGCAAAGCCGCGCCCAAAAGCGAGCGACCGAAGGCCGGGGCCCCAAGTTCGTCCAGCGGAAAAATGCCCCAAAAACGGGTGTGCTATAGCCTTGGGGCGTGGGGCTGGCGAACTTCGTCCGCCGGACTCGGAATGGGCCGAGACTTTGCGAGGCCCCTCCGTGTGCCAAAAATAGGCCGCGGGCACAGCCGCGCCCAAAAACGAGCGACCAAAGGCCGGGGCCCCAAGTTCGTCCAGCGGAAAAATGCCCCAAAAACGGGTGTGCTATAGCCTTGGGGCGTGGGGCTGGCGAACTTCGTCCGCCGGACTCGGAATGGGCCGAGACTTTGCGAGGCCCCTCCGTGTGCCAAAAATAGGCCGCGGGCACAGCCGCGCCCAAAAACGAGCGACCGAAGGCCGGGGCCCCAAGTTCGTCCAGCGGAAAAATACCCCAAAAACGGGTGTGCTATAGCCTTGGGGCGTGGGGCTGGCGAACTTCGTCCGCCGGACTCGGAATGGGCCGAGACTTTGCGAGGCCCCTCCGTGTGCCAAAAATAGGCCGCGGGCACAGCCGCGCCCAAAAACGAGCGACCGAAGGCCGGGGCCCCAAGTTCGTCCAGCGGAAAAATGCCCCAATAACGGGTGTGCTATAGCCTTGGGGCGTGGGGCTGGCGAACTTCGTCCGCCGGACTCGGAACGGGCCGAGACTTTGCGAGGCCCCTCCGTGTGCCAAAAATAGGCCGCGGGCACAGCCGCGCCCAAAAACGAGCGACCGAAGGCCGGGGCCCCAAGTTCGTCCAGCGAAAAAATGCCCCAAAAACGGGTGTGCTATAGCCTTGGGGCGTGGGGCTGGCGAACTTCGTCCGCCGGACTCGGAATGGGCCGAGACTTTGCGAGGCCCCTCCGTGTGCCAAAAATAGGCCGCGGGCAAAGCCGCGCCCAAAAGCGAGCGACCGAAGGCCGGGGCCCCAAGTTCGTCCAGCGGAAAAATGCCCCAAAAACGGGTGTGCTATAGCCTTGGGGCGTGGGGCTGGCGAACTTCGTCCGCCGGACTCGGAACGGGCCGAGACTTTGCGAGGCCCCTCCGTGTGCCAAAAATAGGCCGCGGGCACAGCCGCGCCCAAAAACGAGCGACCGAAGGCCGGGGCCCCAAGTTCGTCCAGCGGAAAAATGCCCCAAAAACGGGTGTGCTATAGCCTTGGGGCGTGGGGCTGGCGCACTTCGTCCGCCGGACTCGGAATGGGCCGAGACTTTGCGAGGCCCCTCCGTGTGCCAAAAATAGGCCGCGGGCACAGCCGCGCCCAAAAACGAGCGACCGAAGGCCGGGGCCCCAAGTTCGTCCAGCGGAAAAATGCCCCAAAAACGGGTGTGCTATAGCCTTCGGGCGTGGGGCTGGCGAACTTCGTCCGCCGGACTCGGAATGGGCCGAGACTTTGCGAGGCCCCTCCGTGTGCCAAAAATAGGCCGCGGGCAAAGCCGCGCCCAAAAACGAGCGACCGAAGGCCGGGGCCCCAAGTTCGTCCAGCGGAAAAATGCCCCAAAAACGGGTGTGCTATAGCCTTGGGGCGTGGGGCTGGCGAACTTCATCCGCCGGACTCGGAATGGGCCGAGACTTTGCGAGGCCCCTCCGTGTGCCAAAAATAGGCCGCGGGCACAGCCGCGCCCAAAAACGAGCGACCGAAGGCCGGGGCCCCAAGTTCGTCCAGCGGAAAAATGCCCCAAAAACGGGTGTGCTATAGCCTTGGGGCGTGGGGCGGGTGAACTTCGTTCGCCGGACTCGGAATGGGCCGAGATGTTGCGAGGCCCCTCCGTGTGCCAAAAAAAGGCCGCGGGCAAAGCCACGCCCAAAAACGAGCGACCGAAGGCCGGGGCCCCAAGTTCGTCCAGCGGAAAAATGCCCCAAAAACGGGTGTGCTATAGCCTTGGGGCGTGGGGCTGGCGAACTTCATCCGCCGGACTCGGAATGGGCCGAGACTTTGCGAGGCCCCTCCGTGTGCCAAAACTAGGCCGCGGGCACAGCCGCGCCCAAAAACGAGCGACCGAAGGCCGGGGCCCCAAGTTCGTCCAGCGGAAAAATGCCCCAAAAACGGGTGTGCTATAGCCTTGGGGCGTGGGGCTGGCGAACTTCGTCCGCCGGACTCGGAATGGGCCGAGACTTTTCGAGGCCCTTCCGTGTACCAAAAATAGGCCGCGGGCACAGCCGCGCCCAAAAACGAGCGACCGAAGGCCGGGGCCCCAAGTTCGTCCAGCGGAAAAATGCCCCAAAAACGGGTGTGCTATAGCCTTGGGGCGTGGGGCTGGCGAACTTCGTCCGCCGGACTCGGAATGGGCCGAGACTTTGCGAGGCCCCTCCGTGTGCCAAAAATAGGCCGCGGGCACAGCCGAGCCCAAAAACGAGCGACCAAAGGCCGGGGCCCCAAGTTCGTCCAGCGGAAAAATGCCCCAAAAACGGGTGTGCTATAACCTTGGGGCGTGGGGCTGGCGAACTTCGTCCGCCGGACTCGGTATGGGCCAAGAATTTGCGAGGCCCCTCCGTGTGCCAAAAATAGGCCGCGGGCACAGCCGCGCCCAAAAACGAGCGACCGAAGGCCGGGGCCCCAAGTTCGTCCAGCGGAAAAATGCCCCAAAAACGGGTGTGCTATAGCCTTGGGGTTTTTGGGGCGTGGGACTGGCGAACTTCGTCCGCCGGACTCGGAATGGGCCGAGACTTTGCGAGGCCCCTCCGTGTGCCAAAAATAGGCCGCGGGCACAGCCGCGCCCAAAAACGAGCGACCGAAGGCCGGGGCCCCAAGTTCGTCCAGCGGAAAAATGCCCCAAAAACGGGTGTGCTATAGCCTTGGGGCGTGGGGCTGGCGAACTTCGTCCGCCGGACTCGGAATGGGCCGAGACTTTGCGAGGCCCCTCCGTGTGCCAAAAATAGGCCGCGGGCACAGCCGCGCCCAAAAACGAGCGACCGAAGGCCGGGGCCCCAAGTTCGTCCAGCGGAAAAATGCCCCAAAAACGGGTGTGCTATAGCCTTGGGGCGTGGGGCTGGCGAACTTCGTCCGCCGGACTCGGAATGGGCCGAGACTTTGCGAGGCCCCTCCGTGTGCCAAAAATAGGCCGCGGGCACAGCCGCGCCCAAAAACGAGCGACCGAAGGCCGGGGCCCCAAGTTCGTCCAGCGGAAAAATGCCCCAAAAACGGGTGTGCTATAGCCTTGGGGCGTGGGGCTGGCGAACTTCGTCCGCCGGACTCGGAATGGGCCGAGACTTTGCGAGGCCCCTCCGTGTGCGAAAAATAGGCCGCGGCCAAAGCCTCGCCCAAAAACGAGCGACCGAAGGCCGGGGCCCCAAGTTCGTCCAGCGGAAAAATGCCCCAAAAACGGGTGTGCTATAGCCTTGGGGCGTGGGGCTGGCGAACTTCGTCCGCCGGACTCGGAATGGGCCGAGACTTTGCGAGGCCCCTCCGTGTGCCAAAAATAGGCCGCGGGCACAGCCGCGCCCAAAAACGAGCGACCGAAGGCCGGGGCCCCAAGTTCGTCCAGCGGAAAAATGCCCCAAAAACGGGTGTTATAGCCTTGGGGCGTGGGGCTGGCGAACTTCGTCCGCCGGACTCGGAATGGGCCGAGACTTTGCGAGGCCCCTCCGTGTTCCAAAAATAGGCCGCGGGCAAAGCCGCGCCCAAAAACGAGCGACCGAAGGCCGGGGCCCCAAGTTCGTCCAGCGGAAAAATGCCCCAAAAACGGGTGTGCTATAGCCTTGGGGCGTGGGGCTGGCGAACTTCGTCCGCCGGACTCGGAATGGGCCGAGACTTTGCGAGGCCCCTCCGTGTGCCAAAAATAGGCCGCGGGCACAGCCGCGCCCAAAAACGAGCGACCGAAGGCCGGGGCCCCAAGTTCGTCCAGCGGAAAAATGCCCCAAAAACGGGTGTGCTATAGCCTTGGGGCGTGGGGCAGGCGAACTTTGTCCGCCGGACTCGGAATGGGCCGAGACTTTGCGAGGCCCCTCCGTGTGCCAAAAATAGGCCGCGGGCACAGCCGCGCCCAAAAACGAGCGACCGAAGGCCGGGGCCCCAAGTTCGTCCAGCGGAAAAATGCCCCAAAAACGAGTGTTATAGCCTTGGGGCGTGGGGCTGGCGAACTTCGTCCGCCGGACTCGGAATGGGCCGAGACTTTGCGAGGCCCCTCCGTGTGCCAAAAATAGGCCGCGGGCAAAGCCGCGCCCAAAAACGAGCGACCGAAGGCCGGGGCCCCAAGTTCGTCCAGCGGAAAAATGCCCCAAAAACGGGTGTGCTATAGCCTTGGGGCGTGGGGCTGGCGAACTTCGTCCGCCGGACTCGGAATGGGCCGAGACTTTGCGAGGCCCCTCCGTGTGCCAAAAATAGGCCGCGGGCACAGCCGCGCCCAAAAACGAGCGACCGAAGGCCGGGGCCCCAAGTTCGTCCAGCGGAAAAATGCCCCAAAAACGGGTGTGCTATAGCCTTGGGGCGTGGGGCAGGCGAACTTTGTCCGCCGGACTCGGAATGGGCCGAGACTTTGCGAGGCCCCTCCGTGTGCCAAAAATAGGCCGCGGGCAAAGCCGCGCCCAAAAACGAGCGACCGAAGGCCGGGGCCCCAAGTTCGTCCAGCGGAAAAATGCCCGAAAAACGGGTGTGCTAGAGCCTTGGGGCGTGGGGCTGGCGAACTTCGTCCGCCGGACTCGGAATGGGCCGAGACTTTGCGAGGCCCCTCCGTGTGCCAAAAATAGGCCGCGGGCACAGCCGCGCCCAAAAACGAGCTACCGAAGGCCGGGGCCCCAAGTTCGTCCAGCAGAAAAATGCCCCAAAAACGGGTGTGCTATAGCCTTGGGGCGTGGGGCTGGCGAACTTCGTCCGCCGGACTCGGAATGGGCCGAGACTTTGCGAGGCCCCTCCGTGTGCCAAAAATAGGCCGCGGGCACAGCCGCGCCCAAAAACGAGCGACCGAAGGCCGGGGCCCCAAGTTCGTCCAGCGGAAAAATGCCCCAAAAACGGGTGTGCTATAGCCTTGGAGCGTGGGGCTGGCGAACTTCGTCCGCCGGACTCGGAATGGGCCGAGACTTTGCGAGGCCCCTCCGTGTGCCAAAAATATGCCGCGGGCACAGCCGCGCCCAAAAACGAGCGACCGAAGGCCGGGGCCCCAAGTTCGTCCAGCGGAAAAATGCCCCAAAAACGGGTGTGCTATAGCCTTGGGGCGTGGGGCTGGCGAACTTCGTCCGCCGGACTCGGAATGGGCCGAGACTTTGCGAGGCCCCTCCGTGTGCCAAAACTAGGCCGTGGGCACAGCCGCGCCCAAAAACGAGCGACCGAAGGCCGGGGCCCCAAGTTCGTCCAGCGGAAAAATGCCCCAAAAACGGGTGTGCTATAGCCTTGGGGCGTGGGGCTGGCGAACTTCGTCCGCCGGACTCGGAATGGGCCGAGACTTTGCGAGGCCCCTCCGTGTGCCAAAAATAGGCCGCGGGCACAGCCGCGCCCAAAAACGAGCGACCGAAGGCCGGGGCCCCAAGTTCGTCCAGCGGAAAAATGCCCTAAAAACGGGTGTGCTATAGCCTTGGGGCGTGGGGCAGGCGAACTTTGTCCGCCGGACTCGGAATGGGCCGAGACTTTGCGAGGCCCCTCCGTGTGCCAAAAATAGGCCGCGGGCACAGCCGCGCCCAAAAACGAGCGACCGAAGGCCGGGGCCCCAAGTTCGTCCAGCGGAAAAATGCCCCAAAAACGGGTGTGCTATAGCCTTGGGGCGTGGGGCTGGCGAACTTCGTCCGCCGGACTCGGAATGGGCCGAGACTTTGCGAGGCCCCTCCGTGTGCCAAAAATACGCTGCGGGCCCTCCGTGTGCCAAAAATAGACCGCGGGCACAGCCGCGTCCAAAAACGAGCGACCGAAGCCCGGGGCCCCAAGTTCGTCCAGCGGAAAAATGCCCCAAAAACGGGTGTGCTATAGCCTTGGGGCGTGGGGCTGGCGAACTTCGTCCGCCGGACTCGGAATGGGCCGAGACTTTGCGAGGCCCCTCCGTGTGCCAAAAATAGGCCGCGGGCACAGCCGCACCCAAAAACGAGTGACCGAAGCCCGGGGCCCCAAGTTCGTCCAGCGGAAAAATGCCCCAAAAACGGGTGTGCTATAGCCTTGGGGCGTGGGGCTGGCGAACTTCGTCCGCTGGACTCGGAATGGGCCGAGACTTTGCGAGGCCCCTCCGTGTGCCAAAAATAGGCCGCGGGCACAGCCGCGCCCAAAAACGAGCGACCGAAGGCCGGGGCCCCAAGTTCGTCCAGCGGAAAAATGCCCCAAAAACGGGTGTGCTATAGCCTTGGGGCGTGGGGCTGGCGAACTTCGTCCGCCGGACTCGGAATGGGCCGAGACTTTCCGAGGCCCCTCCGTGTGCGAAAAATAGGCCGCGGGCAAAGCCGCGCCCAAAAACGAGCGACCGAAGGCCGGGGCCCCAAGTTCGTCCAGCGGAAAAATGCCCCAAAAACGGGTGTGCTATAGCCTTGGGGCGTGGGGCTGGCGAACTTCGCCCGCCGGACTCGGAATGGGCCGAGACTTTGCGAGGCCCCTCCGTGTGCCAAAACTAGGCCGCGGGCACAGCCGCGCCCAAAAACGAGCGACCGAAGGCCGGGGCCCCAAGTTCGTCCAGCGGAAAAATGCCCCAAAAACGGGTGTGCTATAGCCTTGGGGCGTGGGGCTGGCGAACTTCGTCCGCCGGACTCGGAATGGGCCGAGACTTTGCGAGGCCCCTCCGTGTGCCAAAAATAGGCCGCGGGCACAGCCGCGCCCAAAAACGAGCGACCGAAGGCCGGGGCCCCAAGTTCGTCCAGCGGAAAAATGCCCTAAAAACGGGTGTGCTATAGCCTTGGGGCGTGGGGCTGGCAAACTTCGTCCGCCGGACTCGGAATGGGCCGAGACTTTGCGAGGCCCCTCCGTGTGCGAAAAATAGGCCGCGGGCAAAGCCGCGCCCAAAAACGAGCGACCGAAGGCCGGGGCCCCAAGTTCGTCCAGCGGAAAAATGCCCCAAAAACGGGTGTGCTATAGCCTTGGGGCGTGGGGCTGGCGAACTTCGTCCGCCGGACTCGGAATGGGCCGAGACTTTACGAGGCCCCTCCCTGTGCCAAAAATAGGCCGCGGGCACAGCCGCGCCCAAAAACGAGCGACCGAAGGCCGGGGCCCCAAGTTCGTCCAGCGGAAAAATGCCCCAAAAACGGGTGTGCTATAGCCTTGGGGCGTGGGGCTGGCGAACTTCGTCCGCAGGACTCGGAATGGGCCGAGACTTTGCGAGGCCCCTCTGTGTGCCAAAAATAGGCCGCGGGCAAAGCTGCGCCCAAAAACGAGCGACCGAAGGCCGGGGCCCCAAGTTCGTCCAGCGGAAAAATGCCCCAAAAACGGGTGTGCTATAGCCTTGGGGCATGGGGCTGGCGAACTTCGTCCGCCGGACTCGGAATGGGCCGAGACTTTGCGAGGCCCCTCCGTGTGCCAAAAATAGGCCGCGGGCACAGCCGCGCCCAAAAACGAGCGACCGAAGGCCGGGGCCCCAAGTTCGTCCAGCGGAAAAATGCCCCAAAAACGGGTGTGCTATAGCCTTGGGGCGTGGGGCTGGCGAACTTCGTCCGCCGGACTCGGAATGGGCCGAGACTTTGCGAGGCCCCTCCGTGTGCCAAAAATAGGCCGCGGGCACAGCCGCGCCCAAAAACGAGCGACCGAAGGCCGGGGCCCCAAGTTCGTCCAGCGGAAAAATGCCCCAAAAACGGGTGTGCTATAGCCTTGGGGCGTGGGGCTGGCGAACTTCGTCCGCCGGACTCGGAATGGGCCGAGACTTTGCGAGGCCCCTCCGTGTGCCAAAAATAGGCCGCGGGCACAGCCGCGCCCAAAAACGAGCGACCGAAGGCCGGGGCCCCAAGTTCGTCCAGCGGAAAAATGCCCCAAAAACGGGTGTGCTATAGCCTTGGGGCGTGGGGCTGGCGAACTTCGTCCGCCGGACTCGGAATGGGCCGAGACTTTGCGAGGCCCCTCCGTGTGCCAAAGATATGCCGCGGGCACAGCCGCGCCCAAAAACGAGCGACCGAAGGCCGGGGCCCCAAGTTCGTCCAGCGGAAAAATGCCCCAAAATCGGGTGTGCTATAGCCTTGGGGCGTGGGGCTGGCGAACTTCGTCCGCCGGACTCGGAATGGGCCGAGACTTTGCGAGGCCCCTCCGTGTGCCAAAAATAGGCCGCGGGCCCTCCGTGTGCCAAAAATAGGCCGCGGGCACAGCCGAGCCCAAAAACGAGCGACCGAAGCCCGGGGCCCCAAGTTCGTCCGGCGGAAAAATGCCCCAAAAACGGGTGTGCTATAGCCTTGGGGCGTGGGGCTGGCGAACTTCGTCCGCCGGACTCGGAATGGGCCGAGACTTTGCGAGGCCCCTCCGTGTGCCAAAAATAGGCCGCGGGCACAGCCGCGCCCAAAAACGAGCGACCGAAGGCCGGGGCCCCAAGTTCGTCCAGCGGAAAAATGCCCCAAAAACGGGTGTGCTATAGCCTTGGGGCGTGGGGCTGGCGAACTTCGTCCGCCGGACTCGGAATGGGCCGAGACTTTGCGAGGCCCCTCCGTGTGCCAAAAATAGGCTGCGGGCCCTCCGCGTGCCAAAAATAGGCCGCGGGCACAGCCGCGTCCAAAAACGAGCGACCGAAGCCCGGGGCCCCAAGTTCGTCCAGCGGAAAAATGCCCCAAAAACAGGTGTGCTATAGCCTTGGGGCGTGGGGCTGGCGAACTTCGTCCGCCGGACTCGGAATGGGCCGAGACTTTGTGAGGCCCCTCCGTGTTCCAAAAATAGGCCGCGGGCACAGCCGCACCCAAAAACGAGCGACCGAAGCCCGGGGCCCCAAGTTCGTCCAGCGGAAAAATGCCCCAAAAATGGGTGTGCTATAGCCTTGGGGCGTGGGGCTGGCGAACTTAGTCCGCCGGACTCGGAATGGGCCGAGACTTTGCGAGGCCCCTCCGTGTGCCAAAACTAGGCCGCGGGCACAGCCGCGCCCAAAAACGAGCGACCGAAGGCCGGGGCCCCAAGTTCGTCCCGCGGAAAAATGCCCCAAAAACGGGTGTGCTATAGCCTTGGGGCGTGGGGCTGGCGAACTTCGTCCGCCGGACTCGGAATGGGCCGAGACTTTGCGAGGATCCTCCGTGTGCCAAAAATAGGCCGCGGGCACAGCCGCGCCCAAAAACGAGCGACCGAAGGCCGGGGCCCCAAGTTCGTCCAGCGGAAAAATGCCCCAAAAACGGGTGTGCTATAGCCTTGGGGCGTGGGGCTGGCGAACTTCGTCCGCCGGACTCGGAATGGGCCGAGACTTTGCGAGGCCCCTCCGTGTGCCAAAAATATGCCGCGGGCACAGCCGCGCCCAAAAACGAGCGACCGAAGGCCGGGGCCCCAAGTTCGTCCAGCGGAAAAATGCCCCAAAAACGGGTGTGCTATAGCCTTGGGGCGTGGGGCTGGCGAACTTCGTCCGCCGGACTCGGAATGGGCCGAGACTTTAGAGGCCCCTCCATGTGCCAAAAATAGGCCGCGGGCACAGCCGCGCCCAAAAACGAGCGACCGAAGGCCGGGGCCCCAAGTTCGTCCAGCGGAAAAATGCCCCAAAAACGGGTGTGCTATAGCCTTGGGGCGTGGGGCTGGCGAACTTCGTCCGCCGGACTCGGAATGGGCCGAGACTTTGCGAGGCCCCTCCGTGTACCAAAAATAGGCCGCGGGCAAAGCTGCGCCCAAAAACGAGCGACCGAAGGCCGGGGCCCCAAGTTCGTCCAGCGGAAAAATGCCCCAAAAACGGGTGTGCTATAGCCTTGGGGCGTGGGGCTGGCGAACTTCGTCCGCCGGACTCGGAATGGGCCGAGACTTTGCGAGGCCCCTCCGTGTGCCAAAAATAGGCCGCGGGCACAGCCGCGCCCAAAAACGAGCGACCGAAGGCCGGGGCCCCAAGTTCGTCCAGCGGAAAAATGCCCCAAAAACGGGTGTGCTATAGCCTTGGGGCGTGGGGCTGGCGAACTTCGTCCGCCGGACTCGGAATGGGCCGAGACTTTGCGAGGCCCCTCCGTGTGCGAAAAATAGGCCGCGGGCACAGCCGCGCCCAAAAACGAGCGACCGAAGGCCGGGGCCCCAAGTTCGTCCAGCGGAAAAATGCCCCAAAAAAGGGTGTGCTATAGCCTTGGGGCGTGGGGCTGGCGAACTTCGTCCGCCGGACTCGGAATGGGCCGAGACTTTGCGAGGCCCCTCCGTGTGCCAAAAATAGGCCGCGGGCACAGCCGCGCCCAAAAACGAGCGACCGAAGGCCGGGGCCCCAAGTTCGTCCAGCGGAAAAATGCCCCAAAAACGGGTGTGCTATAGCCTTGGGGCGTGGGGCTGGCGAACTTCGTCCGCCGGACTCGGAATGGGCCGAGACTTTGCGAGGCCCCTCCGTGTGCCAAAAATAGGCCGGGGGCACAGCCGCGCCCAAAAACGAGCGACCGAAGGCCGGGGCCCCAAGTTCGTCCAGCGGAAAAATGCCCCAAAAACGGGTGTGCTATAGCCTTGGGGCGTGGGGTCAGGCGAACTTCGTCCGCCGGACTCGGGATGGCCCGAGACTTTGCGAGGCCCCTCCGTGTGCCAAAAATAGGCCGCGGGCAAAGCCGCGCCCAAAAACGAGCGACCGAAGGCCGGGGCCCCAAGTTCGTCCAGCGGAAAAATGCCCCAAAAACGGGTGTGCTATAGCCTTGGGGCGTGGGGCTGGCGAACTTCGTCCGCCGGACTCGGAATGGGCCGAGACTTTGCGAGGCCCCTCCGTGTGCCAAAAATAGGCCGCGGGCACAGCCGCGCCCAAAATCGAGCGACCGAAGGCCGGGGCCCCAAGTTCGTCCAGCGGAAAAATGCCCCAAAAACGGGTGTGCTATAGCCTTGGGGCGTGCGGCTGGCGAACTTCGTCCGCCGGACTCGGAATGGGCCGAGACTTTGCGAGGCCCCTCCGTGTGCCAAAAATAGGCCGCGGGCAAAGCCGCGCCCAAAAACGAGCGACCGAAGGCCGGGGACCCAAGTTCGTCCAGCGGAAAAATGCCCCAAAAACGGGTGTGCTATAGCCTTGGGGCGTGGGGCCGGCGAACTTTGTCCGCCGGACTCGGAATGGGCCGAGACTTTGCGAGGCCCCTCCGTGTGCCAAAAATAGGCCGCGGGCACAGCCGCGCCCAAAAACGAGCGACCGAAGGCCGGGGCCCCAAGTTCGTCCAGCGGAAAAATGCCCCAAAAACGGGTGTGCTATAGCCTTGGGGCGTGGGGCTGGCGCACTTCGTCCGCCGGACTCGGAGTGGGCGGAGACTTTGCAAGGCCCCTCCGTGTGCCAAAAATAGGCCGCGGGCACAGCCGCGCCCAAAAACGAGCGACCGAAGGCCGGGGCCCCAAGTTCGTCCAGCGGAAAAATGCCCCAAAAACGGGTGTCCTATAGCCTTGGGGCGTGGGGTCAGGCGAACTTCGTCCGCCGGACTCGGGATGGGCCGAGACTTTGCGAGGCCCCTCCGTGTGCCAAAAATAGGCCGCGGGCAAAGCCGCGCCCAAAAACGAGCGACCGAAGGCCGGGGCCCCAAGTTCGTCCAGCGGAAAAATGCCCCAAAAACGGGTGCGCTATAGCCTTGGGGCGTGGGGCTGGCGAACTTCGTCCGCCGGACTCGGAATGGGCCGAGACTTTGCGAGGCCCCTCCGTGTGCCAAAAATAGGCCGCGGGCACAGCCGCGCCCAAAAACGAGCGACCGAAGGCCGGGGCCCCAAGTTCGTCCAGCGGAAAAATGCCCCAAAAACGGGTGTGCTATAGCCTTGGGGCGTGGGGCGGGCGAACTTCGTCCGCCGGACTCGGAATGGGCCGAGACTTTGCGAGGCCCCTCCGTGTGCCAAAAATATGCCGCGGGCACAGCCGCGCCCAAAAACGAGCGACCGAAGGCCGGGGCCCCAAGTTCGTCCAGCGGAAAAATGCCCCAAAAACGGGTGTGCTATAGCCTTGGGGCGTGGGGCTGGCGAACTTCGTCCGCCGGACTCGGAATGGGCCGAGACTTTGCGAGGCCCCTCCGTGTGCCAAAAATAGGCCGCGGGCCCTCCGTGTGCCAAAAATAGGCCGCGGGCACAGCCGCGCCCAAAAACGAGCGACCGAAGCCCGGGGCCCCAAGTTCGTCCAGCGGAAAAAAGCCCCAAAAACGGGTGTGCTATAGCCTTGGGGCGTGGGGCTGGCGAACTTCGTCCGCCGGACTCGGAATGGGCCGAGACTTTGCGAGGCCCCTCCGTGTGCCAAAAATAGGCCGCGGGCACAGCCGCGCCCAAAAACGAGCGACCGAAGGCCGGGGCCCCAAGTTCGTCCAGCGGAAAAATGCCCCAAAAACGGGTGTGCTATAGCCTTGGGGCGTGGGGCTGGCAAACTTCGTCCGCCGGACTCGGAATGGACAGAGGCTTTCCGAGGCCCCTCCGTGTGCCAAAAATAGGCCGCGGGCACAGCCGCGCCCAAAAACGAGCGACCGAAGGCCGGGGCCCCAAGTTCGTCCAGCGGAAAAATGCCCAAAAAACGGGTGTGCTATAGCCTTGGGGCGTGGGGCTGGCGAACTTCGTCCGCCGGACTCGGAATGGGCCGAGACTTTGTGAGGCCCCTCCGTGTGCCAAAAATAGGCCGCGGGCAAAGCCGCGCCCAAAAACGAGCGACCAAAGGCCGGGGACCCAAGTTCGTCCAGCGGAAAAATGCCCCAAAAACGGGTGTGCTATAGCCTTGGGGCGTGGGGCTGGCGAACTTCGTCCGCCGGACTCGGAATGGGCCGAGACTTTGCGAGGCCCCTCCGTGTGCCAAAAATAGGCCGCGGGCACAGCCGCGCCCAAAAACGAGCGACCGAAGGCCGGGGCCCCAAGTTCGTCCAGCGGAAAAATGCCCCAAAAACGGGTGTGCTATAGCCTTGGGGCGTGGGGTCAGGCGAACTTCGTCCGCCGGACTCGGGATGGGCCGAGACTTTGCGAGGCCCCTCCATGTGCCAAAAATAGGCCGCGGGCAAAGCCGCGCCCAAAAACGAGCGACCGAAGGCCGGGGCCCCAAGTTCGTCCAGCGGAAAAATGCCCCAAAAACGGGTGTGCTATAGCCTTGGGGCGTGGGGCTGGCGAACTTCGTCCGCCGGACTCGGAATGGGCCGAGACTTTGCGAGGCCCCTCCGTGTGCCAAAAATAGGCCGCGGCCAAAGCCGCGCCCAAAAACGAGCGACCGAAGGCCGGGGACCCAAGTTCGTCCAGCGGAAAAATGCCCCAAAAACGGGTGTGCTATAGCCTTGGGGCGTGGGGCCGGCGAACTTTGTCCGCCGGACTCGGAATGGGCCGAGACTTTGCGAGGCCCCTCCGTGTGCCAAAAATAGGCCGCGGGCACAGCCGCGCCCAAAAACGAGCGACCGAAGGCCGGGGCCCCAAGTTCGTCCAGCGGAAAAATGCCCCAAAAACGGGTGTGCTATAGCCTTGGGGCGTGGGGCTGGCGCACTTCGTCCGCCGGACTCGGAATGGGCGGAGACTTTGCAAGGCCCCTCCGTGTGCCAAAAATAGGCCGCGGGCACAGCCGCGCCCAAAAACGAGCGACCGAAGGCCGGGGCCCCAAGTTCGTCCAGCGGAAAAATGCCCCAAAAACGGGTGTCCTATAGCCTTGGGGCGTGGGGTCAGGCGAACTTCGTCCGCCGGACTCGGGATGGGCCGAGACTTTGCGAGGCCCCTCCGTGTGCCAAAAATAGGCCGCGGGCAAAGCCGCGCCCAAAAACGAGTGACCGAAGGCCGGGGCCCCAAGTTCGTCCAGCGGAAAAATGCCCCAAAAACGGGTGTGCTATAGCCTTGGGGCGTGGGGCTGGCGAACTTCGTCCGCCGGACTCGGAATGGGCCGAGACTTTGCGAGGCCCCTCCGTGTGCCAAAAATAGGCCGCGGGCACAGCCGCGCCCAAAAACGAGCGACCGAAGGCCGGGGCCCCAAGTTCGTCCAGCGGAAAAATGCCCCAAAAACGGGTGTGCTATAGCCTTGGGGCGTGGGGCGGGCGAACTTCGTCCGCCGGACTCGGAATGGGCCGAGACTTTGCGAGGCCCCTCCGTGTGCCAAAAATATGCCGCGGGCACAGCCGCGCCCAAAAACGAGCGACCGAAGGCCGGGGCCCCAAGTTCGTCCAGCGGAAAAATGCCCCAAAAACGGGTGTGCTATAGCCTTGGGGCGTGGGGCTGGCGAACTTCGTCCGCCGGACTCGGAATGGGCCGAGACTTTGCGAGGCCCCTCCGTGTGCCAAAAATAGGCCGCGGGCCCTCCGTGTGCCAAAAATAGGCCGCGGGCACAGCCGCGCCCAAAAATGAGCGACCGAAGCCCGGGGCCCCAAGTTCGTCCAGCGGAAAAAAGCCCCAAAAACGGGTGTGCTATAGCCTTGGGGCGTGGGGCTGGCGAACTTCGTCCGCCGGACTCGGAATGGGCCGAGACTTTGCGAGGCCCCTCCGTGTGCCAAAAATAGGCCGCGGGCACAGCCGCGCCCAAAAACGAGCGACCGAAGGCCGGGGCCCCAAGTTCGTCCAGCGGAAAAATGCCCCAAAAACGGGTGTGCTATAGCCTTGGGGCGTGGGGCTGGCAAACTTCGTCCGCCGGACTCGGAATGGACAGAGGCTTTGCGAGGCCCCTCCGTGTGCCAAAAATAGGCCGCGGGCACAGCCGCGCCCAAAAACGAGCGACCGAAGGCCGGGGCCCCAAGTTCGTCCAGCGGAAAAATGCCCAAAAAACGGGTGTGCTATAGCCTTGGGGCGTGGGGCTGGCGAACTTCGTCCGCCGGACTCGGAATGGGCCGAGACTTTGTGAGGCCCCTCCGTGTGCCAAAAATAGGCCGCGGGTAAAGCCGCGCCCAAAAACGAGCGACCGAAGGCCGGGGCCCCAAGTTCGTCCAGCGGAAAAATGCCCCAAAAACGGGTGTGCTATAGCCTTGGGGCGTGGGGCTGGCGAACTTCGTCCGCCGGACTCGGAATGGGCCGAGACTTTGCGAGGCCCCTCCGTGTGCCAAAAATAGGCCGCGGGCACAGCCGCGCCCAAAAACGAGCGACCGAAGGCCGGGGCCCCAAGTTCGTCCAGCGGAAAAATGCCCAAAAAACGGGTGTGCTATAGCCTTGGGGCGTGGGGCTGGCGAACTTCGTCCGCCGGACTCGGAATGGGCCGAGACTTTGCGAGGCCCCTCCGTGTGCCAAAAATAGGCCGCGGGTAAAGCCGCGCCCAAAAACGAGCGACCGAAGGCCGGGGACCCAAGTTCGTCCAGCGGAAAAATGCCCCAAAAACGGGTGTGCTATAGCCTTGGGGCGTGGGGCTGGCGAACTTCGTCCGCCGGACTCGGAATGGGCCGAGACTTTGCGAGGCCCCTCCGTGTGCCAAAAATAGGCCGCGGGCACAGCCGCGCCCAAAAACGAGCGACCGAAGGCCGGGGCCCCAAGTTCGTCCAGCGGAAAAATGCCCCAAAAACGGGTGTGCTATAGCCTTGGGGCGTGGGGCTGGCGAACTTCGTCCGCCGGACTCGGAATGGGCCGAGACTTTGCGAGGCCCCTCCGTGTGCCAAAAATAGGCCGCGGGCACAGCCGCGCCCAAAAACGAGCGACCGAAGGCCGGGGCCCCAAGTTCGTCCAGCGGAAAAATGCCCCAAAAACGGGTGTGCTATAGCCTTGGGGCGTGGGGCTGGCGAACTTCGTCCGCCGGACTCGGAATGGGCCGAGACTTTGCGAGGCCCCTCCGTGTGCCAAAAATAGGCCGCGGGCACAGCCGCGCCCAAAAATGAGCGACCGAAGGCCGGGGCCCCAAGTTCGTCCAGCGGAAAAATGCCCCAAAAACGGGTGTGCTATAGTCTTGGGGCGTGGGGCTGGCGAACTTCGTCCGCCGGACTCGGAATGGGCCGAGACTTTGCGAGGCCCCTCCGTGTGCCAAAAATAGGCCGCGGGCACAGCCGCGCCCAAAAACGAGCGACCGAAGGCCGGGGCCCCAAGTTCGTCCAGCGGAAAAATGCCCCAAAAACGGGTGTGCTATAGCCTTGGGGCGTGGGGCGGGCGAACTTCGTCCGCCGGACTCGGAATGGGCCGAGACTTTGCGAGGCCCCTCCGTGTGCCAAAAATAGGCCGCGGGCACAGCCGCGCTCACAAACGAGCGACCGAAGGCCGGGGCCCCAAGTTCGTCCAGCGGAAAAATGCCCCAAAAACGGGTGTGCTATAGCCTTGGGGCGTGGGGCTGGCGAACTTCGTCCGCCGGACTCGGAATGGGCCGAGACTTTGCGAGGCCCCTCCGTGTGCCAAAAATATGCCGCGGGCACAGCCGCGCCCAAAAACGAGCGACCGAAGACCGGGGCCCCAAGTTCGTCCAGCGGAAAAATGCCCCAAAAACGGGTGTGCTATAGCCTTGGGGCGTGGGGCTGGCGAACTTCGTCCGCCAGACTCGGAATGGGCCGAGACTTTGCGAGGCCCCTCCGTGTGCCAAAAATACGCCGCGGGCCCTCCGTGTGCCAAAAATAGGCCGCGGGCACAGCCGCGCCCAAAAACGAGCGACCGAAGGCCGGGGCCCCAAGTTCGTCCAGCGGAAAAATGCCCCAAAAACGGGTGTGCTATAGCCTTGGGGCGTGGGGCTGGCGAACTTCGTCCGCCGGACTCGGAATGGGCCGAGACTTTGCGAGGCCCCTCCGTGTGCCAAAAATAGGCCGCGGGCACAGCCGCGCCCAAAAACGAGCGACCGAAGGCCGGGGCCCCAAGTTCGTCCAGCGGAAAAATGCCCCAAAAACGGGTGTGCTATAGCCTTGGGGCGTGGGGCTGGCGCACTTCGTCCGCCGGACTCGGAATGGGCGGAGACTTTGCAAGGCCCCTCCGTGTGCCAAAAATAGGCCGCGGGCACAGCCGCGCCCAAAAACGAGCGACCGAAGGCCGGGGCCCCAATTTCGTCCAGCGGAAAAATGCCCCAAAAACGGGTGCCCTATAGCCTTGGGGCGTGGGGCTGGCGAACTTCGTCCGCCGGACTCGGAATGGGCCGACACTTTGCGAGGCCCCTCCGTGTGCCAAAAATAGGCCGCGGGCACAGCCGCGCCAAAAAACGAGCGACCGAAGGCCGGGGCCCCAAGTTCGTCCAGCGGAAAAATGCCCCAAAAACGGGTGTGCTATAGCCTTGGGGCGTGGGGCTGGCGAACTTCGTCCGCCGGACTCGGAATGGGCCGAGACTTTGCGAGGCCCCTCCGTGTGCCAAAAATAGGCCGCGGGCACAGCCGCGCCCAAAAACGAGCGACCGAAGGCCGGGGCCCCAAGTTCGTCCAGCGGAAAAATGCCCCAAAAACGGGTGTGCTATAGCCTTGGGGCGTGGGGCTGGCAAACTTCGTCCGCCGGACTCGGAATGGACAGAGACTTTGCGAGGCCCCTCCGTGTGCCAAAAATAGGCCGCGGGCACAGCCGCGCCCAAAAACGAGCGACCGAAGGCCGGGGCCCCAAGTTCGTCCAGCGGAAAAATGCCCCAAAAACGGGTGTGCTATAGCCTTGGGGCGTGGGGCTTGCGAACTTCGTCCGCCGGACTCGGAATGGGCCGAGACTTTGTGAGGCCCCTCCGTGTGCCAAAAATAGGCCGCGGGCAAAGCCGCGCCCAAAAACGAGCGACCGAAGGCCGGGGACCCAAGTTCGTCCAGCGGAAAAATGCCCCAAAAACGGGTGTGCTATAGCCTTGGGGCGTGGGGCTGGCGAACTTCGTCCGCCGGACTCGGAATGGGCCGAGACTTTGCGAGGCCCCTCCGTGTGCCAAAAATAGGCCGCGGGCACAGCCGCGCCCAAAAACGAGCGAACGAAGGCCGGGGCCCCAAGTTCGTCCAGCGGAAAAATGCCCCAAAAACGGGTGTGCTATAGCCTTGGGGCGTGGGGCTGGCGAACTTCGTCCGCCGGACTCGGAATGGGCCGAGACTTTGCGAGGCCCCTCCGTGTGCCAAAAATAGGCCGCGGGCACAGCCGCGCCCAAAAACGAGCGACCGAAGGCCGGGGCCCCAAGTTCGTCCAGCGGAAAAATGCCCCAAAAACGGGTGTGCTATAGCCTTGGGGCGTGGGGCTGGCGAACTTCGTCCGCCGGACTCGGAATGGGCCGAGACTTTGCGAGGCCCCTCCGTGTGCCAAAAATAGGCCGCGGGCACAGCCGCGCCCAAAAACGAGCGACCGAAGGCCGGGGCCCCAAGTTCGTCCAGCGGAAAAATGCCCCAAAAACGGGTGTGCTATAGTCTTGGGGCGTGGGGCTGGCGAACATCGTCCGCCGGAATCGGAATGGGCCGAGACTTTGCGAGGCCCCTCCGTGTGCCAAAAATAGGCCGCGGGCACAGCCGCACCCAAAAACGAGCGACCGAAGGCCGG
This sequence comes from Citrus inodora, assembly GCA_029721495.1. NCBI lineage: Eukaryota > Viridiplantae > Streptophyta > Magnoliopsida > Sapindales > Rutaceae > Citrus > Citrus inodora. The sequence goes on along the minus strand of JAQOOB010000131.1, from coordinate 49,173 downwards.
GGCCCCAAGTTCGTCCAGCGGAAAAATGCCCCAAAAACGGGTGTGCTATAGCCTTGGGGCGTGGGGCTGGCGAACTTCGTCCGCCGGACTCGGAATGGGCCGAGACTTTGCGAGGCCCCTCCGTGTGCCAAAAATAGGCCGCGGGCACAGCCGCGCCCAAAAACGAGCGACCGAAGGCCGGGGCCCCAAGTTCGTCCAGCGGAAAAATGCCCCAAAAATGGGTGTGCTATAGCCTTGGGGCGTGGGGCTGGCGAACTTCGTCCGCCGGACTCGGAATGGGCCGAGACTTTGCGAGGCCCCTCCGTGTGCCAAAAATATGCCGCGGGCACAGCCGCGCCCAAAAACGAGCGACCGAAGACCGGGGCCCCAAGTTCGTCCAGCGGAAAAATGCCCCAAAAACGGGTGTGCTATAGCCTTGGGGCGTGGGGCTGGCGAACTTCGTCCGCCAGACTCGGAATGGGCCGAGACTTTGCGAGGCCCCTCCGTGTGCCAAAAATAGGCCGCGGGCACAGCCGCGCCCAAAAACGAGCGACCGAAGGCCGGGGCCCCAAGTTCGTCCAGCGGAAAAATGCCCCAAAAACGGGTGTGCTATAGCCTTGGGGCGTGGGGCTGGCGAACTTCGTCCGCCGGACTCGGAATGGGCCGAGACTTTGCGAGGCCCCTCCGTGTGCCAAAAATAGGCCGCGGGCACAGCCGCGCCCAAAAACGAGCGACCGAAGGCCGGGGCCCCAAGTTCGTCCAGCGGAAAAATGCCCCAAAAATGGGTGTGCTATAGCCTTGGGGCGTGGGGCTGGCGAACTTCGTCCGCCGGACTCGGAATGGGCCGAGACTTTGCGAGGCCCCTCCGTGTGCCAAAAATATGCCGCGGGCACAGCCGCGCCCAAAAACGAGCGACCGAAGACCGGGGCCCCAAGTTCGTCCAGCGGAAAAATGCCCCAAAAACGGGTGTGCTATAGCCTTGGGGCGTGGGGCTGGCGAACTTCGTCCGCCAGACTCGGAATGGGCCGAGACTTTGCGAGGCCCCTCCGTGTGCCAAAAATAGGCCGCGGGCCCTCCGTGTGCCAAAAATAGGCCGCGGGCACAGCCGCGCCCAAAAACGAGCGACCGAAGGCCGGGGCCCCAAGTTCGTCCAGCGGAAAAATGCCCCAAAAACGGGTGTGCTATAGCCTTGGGGCGTGGGGCTGGCGCACTTCGTCCGCCGGACTCGGAATGGGCCGAGACTTTGCGAGGCCCCTCCGTGTGCCAAAAATAGGCCGCGGGCACAGCCGCGCCCAAAAACGAGCGACCGAAGGCCGGGGCCCCAAGTTCGTCCAGCGGAAAAATGCCCCAAAAACGGGTGTGCTATAGCCTTGGGGTGTGGGGCCGGCGAACTTCGTCCGCCGGACTCGGAATGGGCCGAGACTTTGCGAGGCCCCTCCGTGTGCGAAAAATAGGCCGCGGGCAAAGCCGCGCCCAAAAACGAGCGACCGAAGGCCGGGGCCCCAAGTTCGTCCAGCGGAAAAATGCCCCAAAAACGGGTGTGCTATAGCCTTGGGGCGTGGGGCTGGCGAACTTCGTCCGCCGGACTCGGAATGGGCCGAGACTTTGCGAGGCCCCTCCGTGTGCCAAAAATAGGCCGCGGGCACAGCCGCGCCCAAAAACGAGCGACCGAAGGCCGGGGCCCCAAGTTCGTCCAGCGGAAAAATGCCCCAAAAACGGGTGTGCTATAGCCTTGGGGCGTGGGGCTGGCGAACTTCGTCCGCCGGACTCGGAATGGGCCGAGACTTTGCGAGGCCTGTCCGTGTGCCAAAAATAGGCCGCGGGCAAAGCCGCGCCCAAAAACGAGCGACCGAAGGCCGGGGCCCCAAGTTCGTCCAGCGGAAAAATGCCCCAAAAACGGGTGTGCTATAGCATTGGGGCGTGGGGCTGGCGAACTTCGTCTGCCGGACTCGGAATGGGCCGAGACTTTGCGAGGCCCCTCTGTGTGCCAAAAATAGGCCGCGGGCACAGCCGCGCCCAAAAACGAGCGACCGAAGGCCGGGGCCCCAAGTTCGTCCAGCAGAAAAATGCCCCAAAAACGGGTGTGCTATAGCCTTGGGGCGTGGGGCTGGCGAACTTCGTCCGCCGGACTCGGAATGGGCCGAGACTTTGCGAGGCCCCTCCGTGTGCCAAAAATAGGCCGCGGGCACAGCCGCGCCCAAAAACGAGCGACCGAAGGCCGGGGCCCCAAGTTCGTCCAGCGGAAAAATGCCCCAAAAATGGGTGTGCTATAGCCTTGGGGCGTGGGGCTGGCGAACTTCGTCCGCCGGACTCGGAATGGGCCGAGACTTTGCGAGGTCCCTCCGTGTGCCAAAAATAGGCCGCGGGCACAGCCGCGCCCAAAAACGAGTGACCGAAGGCCGGGGCCCCAAGTTCGTCCAGCGGAAAAATGCCCCAAAAACGGGTGTGCTATAGCCTTGGGGCGTGGGGCTGGCGAACTTCGTCCGCCGGACTCGGAATGGGCCGAGACTTTGCGAGGCCCCTCCGTGTGCCAAAAATAGGCCGCGGGCAAAGCCGCGCCCAAAAACGAGCGACCGAAGGCCGGGCCCCAAGTTCGTCCAGCGGAAAAATGCCCCAAAAACGGGTGTGCTATAGCCTTGGGGCGTGGGGCTGGCGAACTTCGTCCGCCGGACTCGGAATGGGCCGAGACTTTGCGAGGCCCCTCCGTGTGCCAAAAATAGGCCGCGGGCAAAGCCGCGCCCAAAAACGAGCGACCGAAGGCCGGGGCCCCAAGTTCGTCCAGCGGAAAAATGCCCCAAAAACGGGTGTGCTATAGCCTTGGGGCGTGGGGCTGGCGAACTTCGTCCGCCGGACTCGGAATGGGCCGAGACTTTGCGAGTCCCCTCCGTGTGCCAAAAATAGGCCGCGGGCACAGCCGCGCCCAAAAACGAGCGACCGAAGGCCGGGGCCCCAAGTTCGTCCAGCGGAAAAATGCCCCAAAAACGGGTGTGCTATAGCCTTGGGGCGTGGGGCTGGCGAACTTCGTCCGCCGGACTCGGAATGGGCCGAGACTTTGCGAGGCCCCTCCGTGTGCCAAAAATAGGCCGCGGCCACAGCCGCGCCCAAAAATGAGCGACCGAAGGCCGGGGCCCCAAGTTCGTCCAGCGGAAAAATGCCCCAAAAACGGGTGTGCTATAGCCTTGGGGCGTGGGGCTGGCGAATTCGTCCGCCGGACTCGGAATGGGCCGAGACTTTGCGAGGCCCCACCGTGTGCCAAAAATAGGCCGCGGGCACAGCCGCGCCCAAAAACGAGCGACCGAAGGCCGGGGCCCCAAGTTCGTCCAGCGGAAAAATGCCCCAAAAACGGGTGTGCTATAGCCTTGGGGCGTGGGGCTGGCGAACTTCGTCCGCCGGACTCGGAATGGGCCGACACTTTGCGAGGCCCCTCCGTGTGCCAAAAATAGGCCGCGGGCACAGCCGCGCCCAAAAACGAGCGACCGAAGGCCGGGGCCCCAAGTTCGTCCAGCGGAAAAATGCCCCAAAAACGGGTGTGCTATAGCCTTGGGGCGTGGGGCTGCCGAACTTCGTCCGCCGGACTCGGAATGGGCCGACACTTTGCGAGGCCCCTCCGTGTGCCAAAAATAGGCCGCGGGCACAGCCGCGCCCAAAAACGAGCGACCGAAGGCCGGGGCCCCAAGTTCGTCCAGCGGAAAAATGCCCCAAAAACGGGTGTGCTATAGCCTTGGGGCGTGGGGCTGGCGAACTTCGTCTGCCGGACTCGGAATGGGCTGAGACTTTGCGAGGCCCCTCCGTGTGCCAAAAATAGGCCACGGGCACAGCCGCGCCCAAAAACGAGCGACCGAAGGCCGGGGCCCCAAGTTCGTCCAGCGGAAAAATGCCCCAAAAACGGGTGTGCTATAGCCTTGGGGCGTGGGGCTGGCGAACTTCGTCCGCCGGACTCGGAATGGGCCGAGACTTTGCGAGGCCCCTCCGTGTGCCAAAAATAGGCCGCGGGCACAGCCGCGCCCAAAAACGAGCGACCGAAGGCCGGGGCCCCAAGTTCGTCCAGCGGAAAAATGCCCCAAAAACGGGTGTGCTATAGCCTTGGGGCGTGGGGCTGGCGAACTTCGTCCGCCGGACTCGGAATGGGCCGAGACTTTGCGAGGCACCTCCGTGTGCCAAAAATAGGCCGCGGGCACAGCCGCGCCCAAAAACGAGCGACCGAAGGCCGGGGCCCCAAGTTCGTCCAGCGGAAAAATGCCCCAAAAACGGGTGTGCTATAGCCTTGTGGCGTGGGGCCGGCGAACTTCGTCCGCCGGACTCGGAATGGGCCGAGACTTTGCGAGGCCCCTCCGTGTACCAAAAATAGGCCGCGGGCAGAGCCGCGCCCAAAAACGAGCGACCGAAGGCCGGGGCCCCAAGTTCGTCCAGCGGAAAAATGCCCCAAAAACGGGTGTGCTATAGCCTTGGGACGTGGGGCTGGCGAACTTCGTCCGCCGGACTCGGAATGGGCCGAGACTTTGCGAGGCCCATCCGTGTGCCAAAAATAGGCCGCGGGCACAGCCGCGCCCAAAAACGACGACCGAAGGCCGGGGCCCCAAGTTCGTCCAGCGGAAAAATGCCCCAAAAACGGGTGTGCTATAGCCTTGGGGCGTGGGGCTGGCGAACTTCGTCCGCCGGACTCGGAATGGGCCGAGACTTTGCGAGGCCCCTCCGTGTGCCAAAAATAGGCCGCGGGCACAGCCGCGCCCAAAAACGAGCGACCGAAGGCCGGGGCCCCAAGTTCGTCCAGCGGAAAAATGCCCCAAAAACGGGTGTGCTATACCCTTGGGGCGTGGGGCTGGCAAACTTCGTCCGCCGGACTCGGAATGGGCCGAGACTTTGCGAGGCCCCTCCGTGTGCCAAAAATAGGCCGCGGGCAAAGCCGCGCCCAAAAACGAGCGACCGAAGGCCGGGGCCCCAAGTTCGTCCAGCGGAAAAATGCCCCAAAAACGGGTGTGCTATAGCCTTGGGGCGTGGGGCTGGCGAACTTCGTCCGCCGGACTCGGAATGGGCCGAGACTTTGCGAGGCCCCTCCGTGTGCCAAAAATAGGCCGCGGGCACAGCCGCGCCCAAAAACGAGCGACCGAAGGCCGGGGCCCCAAGTTCGTCCAGCGGAAAAATGCCCCAAAAACGGGTGTGCTATAGCCTTGGGGCGTGGGGCTGGCGAACTTCGTCCGCCGGACTCGGAATGGGCCGAGACTTTGCGAGGCACCTCCGTGTGCCAAAAATAGGCCGCGGGCACAGCCGCGCCCAAAAACGAGCGACCGAAGGCCGGGGCCCCAAGTTCGTCCAGCGGAAAAATGCCCCAAAAACGGGTGTGCTATAGCCTTGTGGCGTGGGGCCGGCGAACTTCGTCCGCCGGACTCGGAATGGGCCGAGACTTTGCGAGGCCCCTCCGTGTGCCAAAAATAGGCCGCGGGCAGAGCCGCGCCCAAAAACGAGCGACCGAAGGCCGGGGCCCCAAGTTCGTCCTGCGGAAAAATGCCCCAAAAACGGGTGTGCTATAGCCTTGGGGCGTGGGGCTGGCGAACTTCGTCTGCCGGACTCGGAATGGGCCGAGACTTTGCGAGGCCCATCCGTGTGCCAAAAATAGGCCGCGGGCACAGCCGCGCCCAAAAACGAGCGACCGAAGGCCGGGGCCCCAAGTTCGTCCAGCGGAAAAATGCCCCAAAAACGGGTGTGCTATAGCCTTGGGGCGTGGGGCTGGCAAACTTCGTCCGCCGGACTCGGAATGGGCCGAGACTTTGCGAGGCCCCTCCGTGTGCCAAAAATAGGCCGCGGGCACAGCCGCGCCCAAAAACGAGCGACCGAAGGCCGGGGCCCCAAGTTCGTCCAGCGGAAAAATGCCCCAAAAACGGGTGTGCTATAGCCTTGGGGCGTGGGGCTGGCGAACTTCGTCCGCCGGACTCGGAATGGGCCGAGACTTTGCGAGGCCCCTCCGTGTGCCAAAAATAGGCCGCGGGCACAGCCGCGCCCAAAAACGAGCGACCGAAGGCCGGGGCCCCAAGTTCGTCCAGCGGAAAAATGCCCCAAAAACGGGTGTGCTATAGCCTTGGGGCGTGGGGCTGGCGAACTTCGTCCGCCGGACTCGGAATGGGCCGAGACTTTGCGAGGCACCTCCGTGTGCCAAAAATAGGCCGCGGGCACAGCCGCGCCCAAAAACGAGCGACCGAAGGCCGGGGCCCCAAGTTCGTCCAGCGGAAAAATGCCCCAAAAACGGGTGTGCTATAGCCTTGTGGCGTGGGGCCGGCGAACTTCGTCCGCCGGACTCGGAATGGGCCGAGACTTTGCGAGGCCCCTCCGTGTGCCAAAAATAGGCCGCGGGCAGAGCCGCGCCCAAAAACGAGCGACCGAAGGCCGGGGCCCCAAGTTCGTCCAGCGGAAAAATGCCCCAAAAACGGGTGTGCTATAGCCTTGGGGCGTGGGGCTGGCGAACTTCGTCCGCCGGACTCGGAATGGGCCGAGACTTTGCGAGGCCCATCCGTGTGCCAAAAATAGGCCGCGGGCACAGCCGCGCCCAAAAACGACGACCAAAGGCCGGGGCCCCAAGTTCGTCCAGCGGAAAAATGCCCCAAAAACGGGTGTGCTATAGCCTTGGGGCGTGGGGCTGGCGAACTTCGTCCGCCGGACTCGGAATGGGCCGAGACTTTGCGAGGCCCCTCCGTGTGCCAAAAATAGGCCGCGGGCACAGCCGCGCCCAAAAACGAGCGACCGAAGGCCGGGGCCCCAAGTTCGTCCAGCGGAAAAATGCCCCAAAAACGGGTGTGCTATAGCCTTGGGGCGTGGGGCTGGCGAACTTCGTCCGCCGGACTCGGAATGGGCCGAGACTTTGCGAGGCCCCTCCGTGTGCCAAAAATAGGCCGCGGGCAAAGCCGCGCCCAAAAACGAGCGACCGAAGGCCGGGGCCCCAAGTTCGTCCAGCGGAAAAATGCCCCAAAAACGGGTGTGCTATAGCCTTGGGGCGTGGGGCTGGCGAACTTCGTCCGCCGGACTCGGAATGGGCCGAGATTTGCGAGGCCCCTCCGTGTGCCAAAAATAGGCCGCGGGCACAGCCGCGCCCAAAAACGAGCGACCGAAGGCCGGGGCCCCAAGTTCGTCCAGCGGAAAAATGCCCCAAAAACGGGTGGGCTATAGCCTTGGGGCGTGGGGCGGGCGAACTTCGTCCGCCGGACTCGGAATGGGCCGAGACTTTATGAGGCCCCTCCGTGTACCAAAAATAGGCCGCGGGCACAGCCGCGCCCAAAAACGAGCGACCGAAGGCCGGGGCCCCAAGTTCGTCCAGCGGAAAAATGCCCCAAAAACGGGTGTGCTATAGCCTTGGGGCGTGGGGCTGGCGAACTTCGTCCGCCGGACTCGGAATGGGCCGAGACTTTGCGAGGCCCCTCCGTGTGCCAAAAATAGGCCGCGGGCACAGCCGCGCCCAAAAACGAGCGACCGAAGGCCGGGACCCCAGGTTCGTCCAGCGGAAAAATGCCCCAAAAACGGGTGTGCTATAGCCTTGGGGCGTGGGGCTGGCGAACTTCGTCCGCCGGACTCGGAATGGGCCGAGACTTTGCGAGGTCCCTCCGTGTGCCAAAAATAGGCCGCGGGCAAAGCCGCGCCCAAAAACGAGCGACCGAAGGCCGGGGCCCCAAGTTCGTCCAGCGGAAAAATGCCCCAAAAACGGGTGTGCTATAGCCTTGGGGCGTGGGGCTGGCGAACTTCGTCTGCCGGACTCAGAATGGGCCGAGACTTTGCGAGGCCCCTCCGTGTGCCAAAAATAGGCCGCGGGCACAGCCGCGCCCAAAAACGAGCGACCGAAGGCCAGGGCCCCAAGTTCGTCCAGCGGAAAAATGCCCCAAAAACGGGTGTGCTATAGCCTTGGGGCGTGGGGCTGGCGAACTTCGTCCGCCGGACTCGGAATGGGCCGAGACTTTGCGAGGCCCCTCCGTGTGCCAAAAATAGGCCGCGGGCACAGCCGCGCCCAAAAACGAGCGACCGAAGGCCGGGGCCCCAAGTTCGTCCAGCGGAAAAATGCCCCAAAAACGGGTGTGCTATAGCCTTGGGGCGTGGGGCTGGCGAACTTCGTCCGCCGGACTCGGAATGGGCCGAGACTTTGTGAGGCCCCTCCGTGTGCCAAAAATAGGCCGCGGGCACAGCCGCGCCCAAAAACGAGCGACCGAAGGCCAGGGCCCCAAGTTCGTCCAGCGGAAAAATGCCCCAAAAACGGGTGTGCTATAGCCTTGGGGCGTGGGGCTGGCGAACTTCGCCGCAAGACTCGGAATGGGCCGAGACTTTGCGAGGCCCCTCCGTGTGCCAAAAATAGGCCGCGGGCAAAGCCGCGCCCAAAAACGAGCTACCGAAGGCCGGGGCCCCAAGTTCGTCCAGCAGAAAAATGCCCCAAAAACGGGTGTGCTATAGCCTTGGGGCGTGGGGCTGGCGAACTTCGTCCGCCGGACTCGGAATGGGCCGAGACTTTGCGAGGCCCCTCCGTGTGCCAAAAATAGGCCGCGGGCACAGCCGCGCCCAAAAAAGAGCGACCGAAGGCCGGGGCCCCAAGTTCGTCCAGCGGAAAAATGCCCCAAAAACGGGTGTGCTATAGCCTTGGGGCGTGGGGCTGGCAAACTTCGTCCGCCGGACTCGGAATGGGCCGAGACTTTGCGAGGCCCCTCCGTGTGCCAAAAATAGGCCGCGGGCACAGCCGCGCCCAAAAACGAGCGACCGAAGGCCGGGGCCCCAAGTTCGTCCAGCGGAAAAATGCCCCAAAAACGGGTGTGCTATAGCCTTGGGGCGTGGGGCTGGCGAACTTCGTCCGCCGGACTCGGAATGGGCCGAGACTTTGCGAGGCCCCTCCGTGTGCCAAAAATAGGCCGCGGGCACAGCCGCGCCCAAAAACGAGCGACCGAAGGCCGGGGCCCCAAGTTCGTCCAGCGGAAAAATGCCCCAAAAACGGGTGTGCTATAGCCTTGTGGCGTGGGGCCGGCGAACTTCGTCCGCCGGACTCGGAATGGGCCGAGACTTTGCGAGGCCCCTCCGTGTGCCAAAAATAGGCCGCGGGCAGAGCCGCGCCCAAAAACGAGCGACCGAAGGCCGGGGCCCCAAGTTCGTCCAGCGGAAAAATGCCCCAAAAACGGGTGTGCTATAGCCTTGGGACGTGGGGCTGGCGAACTTCGTCCGCCGGACTCGGAATGGGCCGAGACATTGCGAGGCCCATCCGTGTGCCAAAAATAGGCCGCGGGCACAGCCGCGCCCAAAAACGACGACCGAAGGCCGGGGCCCCAAGTTCGTCCAGCGGAAAAATGCCCCAAAAACGGGTGTGCTATAGCCTTGGGGCGTGGGGCTGGCGAACTTCGTCCGCCGGACTCGGAATGGGCCGAGACTTTGCGAGGCCCCTCCGTGTGCCAAAAATAGGCCGCGGGCACAGCCGCGCCCAAAAACGAGCGACCGAAGGCCGGGGCCCCAAGTTCGTCCAGCGGAAAAATGCCCCAAAAACGGGTGTGCTATAGCCTTGGGGCGTGGGGCTGGCGAACTTCGTCCGCCGGACTCGGAATGGGCCGAGACTTTGCGAGGCCCCTCCGTGTGCCAAAAATAGGCCGCGGGCAAAGCCGCGCCCAAAAACGAGCGACCGAAGGCCGGGGCCCCAAGTTCGTCCAGCGGAAAAATGCCCCAAAAACGGGTGTGCTATAGCCTTGGGGCGTGGGGCTGGCGAACTTCGTCCGCCGGACTCGGAATGGGCCGAGATTTGCGAGGCCCCTCCGTGTGCCAAAAGTAGGCCGCGGGCACAGCCGCGCCCAAAAACGAGCGACCGAAAGCCGGGGCCCCAAGTTCGTCCAGCGGAAAAATGCCCCAAAAACGGGTGGGCTATAGCCTTGGGGCGTGGGGCTGGCGAACTTCGTCCGCCGGACTCGGAATGGGCCGAGACTTTATGAGGCCCCTCCGTGTACCAAAAATAGGCCGCGGGCACAGCCGCGCCCAAAAACGAGCGACCGAAGGCCGGGGCCCCAAGTTCGTCCAGCGGAAAAATGCCCCAAAAACGGGTGTGCTATAGCCTTGGGGCGTGGGGCAGGCGAACTTCGTCCGCCGGACTCGGAATGGGCCGAGACTTTGCGAGGCCCCTCCGTGTGCCAAAAATAGGCCGCGGGCACAGCCGCGCCCAAAAACGAGCGACCGAAGGCCGGGGCCCCAAGTTCGTCCAGCGGAAAAATGCCCCAAAAACGGGTGTGCTATAGCCTTGGGGCGTGGGGCTGGCGAACTTCGTCCGCCGGACTCGGAATGGGCCGAGACTTTGCGAGGCCCCTCCGTGTGCCAGAAATAGGCCGCGGGCACAGCCGCGCCCAAAAACGAGCGACCGAAGGCCGGGGCCCCAGGTTCGTCCAGCGGAAAAATGCCCCAAAAACGGGTGTGCTATAGCCTTGGGGCGTGGGGCTGGCGAACTTCGTCCGCCGGACTCGGAATGGGCCGAGACTTTGCGAGGTCCCTCCGTGTGCCAAAAATAGGCCGCGGGCAAAGCCGCGCCCAAAAACGAGCGACCGAAGGCCGGGTCCCCAAGTTCGTCCAGCGGAAAAATGCCCCAAAAACGGGTGTGCTATAGCCTTGGGGCGTGGGGCTGGCGAACTTCGTCTGCCGGACTCGGAATGGGCCGAGACTTTGCGAGGCCCCTCCGTGTGCCAAAAATAGGCCGCGGGCACAGCCGCGCCCAAAAACGAGCGACCGAAGGCCGGGGCCCCAAGTTCGTCCAGCAGAAAAATGCCCCAAAAACGGGTGTGCTATAGCCTTGGGGCGTGGGGCTGGCGAACTTCGTCCGCCGGACTCGGAATGGGCCGAGACTTTGCGAGGCCCCTCCGTGTGCCAAAAATAGGCCGCGGGCACAGCCGCGCCCAAAAACGAGCGACCGAAGGCCGGGGCCCCAAGTTCGTCCAGCGGAAAAATGCCCCAAAAACGGGTGTGCTACAGCCTTGGGGCGTGGGGCTGGCGAACTTCATCCGCCGGACTCAGAATGGGCCGAGACTTTACGAGGCCCCTCCGTGTACCAAAAATAGGCCGCGGGCACAGCCGCGCCCAAAAACGAGCGACCGAAGCCCGGGGCCCCAAATTCATCCAGCGGAAAAATGCCCCAAAAACGGGTGTGCTATAGCCTTGGGGCGTGGGGCTGGCGAACTTCGTCCGCCGGACTCGGAATGGGCCGAGACTTTGCGAGGCCCCTCCGTGTGCCAAAAATAGGCCGCGGGCAAAGCCGCGCCCAAAAACGAGCGACCGAAGGCCGGGGTCCCAAGTTCGTCCAGCGGAAAAATGCCCCAAAAACGGGTGTGCTATAGCCTTGGGGCGTGGGGCTGGCGAACTTCGTCCGCCGGACTCGGAATGGGCCGAGACTTTGCGAGGCCCCTCCGTGTGCCAAAAATAGGCCGCGGGCACAGCCGCGCCCAAAAATGAGCGACCGAAGGCCGGGCCCCAAGTTCGTCCAGCGGAAAAATGCCCCAAAAACGGGTGTGCTATAGCCTTGGGGCGTGGGGCTGGCGAACTTCGTCCGCCGGACTCAGAATGGGCCGAGACTTTGCAAGGCCCCTCCGTGTGCCAAAAATAGGCCGCGGGCACAGCCGCGCCCAAAATAGAGCGACCGAAGGCCGGGGCCCCAAGTTCGTCCAGCGGAAAAATGCCCCAAAAACGGGTGTGCTATAGCCTTGGGGCGTGGGGCTGGCGAACTTCGTCCGCCGGACTCGGAATGGGCCGAGACTTTGCGAGGCCCCTCCGTGTGCCAAAAATAGGCCGCGGGCACAGCCGCGCCCAAAAACGAGCGACCGAAGGCCGGGGCCCCAAGTTCGTCCAGCGGAAAAATGCCCCAAAAACGGGTGTGCTATATCCTTGGGGCGTGGGGCTGGCGAACTTCGTCCGCCGGACTCGGAATGGGCCGAGACTTTGCGAGGCCCCTCCGTGTGCCAAAAATAGGCCGCGGACAAAGCCGCGCCCAAAAACGAGCGACCGAAGGCCGGGGCCCCAAGTTCGTCCAGCGGAAAAATGCCCCAAAAACGGGTGTGCTATAGCCTTGGGGCGTGGGGTTGGCGAACTTCGTCCGCCGGCCTCGGAATGGGCCGAGACTTTGCGAGGACCCTCCGTGTGCCAAATATAGGCCGCGGGCACAGCCGCGCCCAAAAACGAGCGACCGAAGGCCGGGGCCCCAAGTTCGTCCAGCGGAAAAATGCCCCAAAAACGGGTGTGCTATAGCCTTGGGGCGTGGGGCTGGCGAACTTCGTCCGCCGGACTCGGAATGGGCCGAGACTTTGCGAGGCCCCTCCGTGTGCCAAAAATAGGCCGCGGGCACAGCCGCGCCCAAAAACGAGCGACCGAAGGCCGGGGCCCCAAGTTCGTCCAGCGGAAAAATGCCCCAAAAACGGGTGTGCTATAGCCTTGGGGCGTGGGGCTGGCGAACTTCGTCCGCCGGACTCGGAATGGGCCGAGACTTTGCGAGGCCCCTCCATGTGCCAAAAATAGGCCGCGGGCAAAGCCGCGCCCAAAAACGAGCGACCGAAGGCCGGGGTCCCAAGTTCGTCCAGCGGAAAAATGCCCCAAAAACGGGTGTGCTATAGCCTTGGGGCGTGGGGCTGGCGAACTTCGTCCGCCGGACTCGGAATGGGCCGAGCCTTTGCGAGGCCCCTCCGTGTGCCAAAAATAGGCCGCGGGCACAGCCGCGCCCAAAAATGAGCGACCGAAGGCCGGGCCCCAAGTTCGTCCAGCGGAAAAATGCCCCAAAAACGGGTGTGCTATAGCCTTGGGGCGTGGGGCTGGCGAACTTCGTCCGCCGGACTCAGAATGGGCCGAGACTTTGCAAGGCCCCTCCGTGTGCCAAAAATAGGCCGCGGGCACAGCCGCGCCCAAAATAGAGCGACCGAAGGCCGGGGCCCCAAGTTCGTCCAGCGGAAAAATGCCCCAAAAACGGGTGTGCTATAGCCTTGGGGCGTGGGGCTGGCGAACTTCGTCCGCCGGACTCGGAATGGGCCGAGACTTTGCGAGGCCCCTCCGTGTGCCAAAAATAGGCCGCGGGCACAGCCGCGCCCAAAAACGAGCGACCGAAGGCCGGGGCCCCAAGTTCGTCCAGCGGAAAAATGCCCCAAAAACGGGTGTGCTATATCCTTGGGGCGTGGGGCTGGCGAACTTCGTCCGCCGGACTCGGAATGGGCCGAGACTTTGCGAGGCCCCTCCGTGTGCCAAAAATAGGCCGCGGACAAAGCCGCGCCCAAAAACGAGCGACCGAAGGCCGGGGCCCCAAGTTCGTCCAGCGGAAAAATGCCCCAAAAACGGGTGTGCTATAGCCTTGGGGCGTGGGGTTGGCGAACTTCGTCCGCCGGCCTCGGAATGGGCCGAGACTTTGCGAGGACCCTCCGTGTGCCAAATATAGGCCGCGGGCACAGCCGCGCCCAAAAACGAGCGACCGAAGGCCGGGGCCCCAAGTTCGTCCAGCGGAAAAATGCCCCAAAAACGGGTGTGCTATAGCCTTGGGGCGTGGGGCTGGCGAACTTCGTCCGCCGGACTCGGAATGGGCCAAGACTTTGCGAGGCCCCTCCGTGTGCCAAAAATAGGCCGCGGGCACAGCCGCGCCCAAAAACGAGCGGACCGAAGGCCGGGGCCCCAAGTTCGTCCAGCGGAAAAATGCCCCAAAAACGGGTGTGCTATAGCCTTGGGGCGTGGGGCTGGCGAACTTCGTCCGCCGGACTCGGAATGGGCCGAGACTTTGCGAGGCCCCTCCGTGTGCCAAAAATAGGCCGCGGGCACAGCCGCGCCCAAAAACGAGCGACCGAAGGCCGGGGCCCCATGTTCGTCCAGCGGAAAAATGCCCCAAAAACGGGTGTGCTATAGCCTTGGGGCGTGGGGCTGGCGAACTTCGTCCGCCGCACTCGGAATGGGCCGAGACTTTGCGAGGCCCCTCCGTGTGCGAAAAATAGGCCGCGGGCACAGCCGCGCCCAAAAACGAGCGACCGAAGGCCGGGGCCCCAAGTTCGTCCAGCGGAAAAATGCCCCAAAAACGGGTGTGCTATAGCCTTGGGGCGTGGGGCTGGCGAACTTCGTCCGCCGGACTCGGAATGGGCCGACACTTTGCGAGGCCCCTCCGTGGTGCCAAAAATAGGCCGCGGGCACAGCCGCGCCCAAAAACGAGCGACCGAAGGCCGGGGCCCCAAGTTCATCCAGCGGAAAAATGCCCCAAAAACGGGTGTGCTATAGCCTTGGGGCGTGGGGCTGGCGAACTTCGTCCGCCGGACTCGGAATGGGCCGAGACTTTGCGAGGCCCCTCCGTGTGCCAAAAACAGGCCGCGGGCACAGCCGCGCCCAAAAACGAGCGACCGAAGGCCGGGGCCCCAAGTTCGTCCAGCGGAAAAATGCCCCAAAAACGGGTGTGCTATAGCCTTGGGGCGTGGGGCTGGCGAACTTCGTCTCCGCCGGACTCGGAATGGGCCGAAACTTTGCGAGGCCCCTCCGTGTGCGAAAAATAGGCCGCGGGCAAAGCCGGGCCCAAAAACGAGCGACCGAAGGCCGGGGCCCCAAGTTCGTCCAGCGGAAAAATGCCCCAAAAACGGGTGTGCTATAGCCTTGGGGCGTGGGGCTGGCGAACTTCGTCCGCCGGACTTAGAATGGGCCGAGACTTTGCGAGGCCCCTCCGTGTGCCAAAAATAGGCCGCGGGCACAGCCGCGCCCAAAAACGAGCGACCGAAGGCCGGGGCCCCAAGTTCGTCCAGCGGAAAAATGCCCCAAAAAACGGGTGTGCTATAGCCTTGGGGCGTCGGGCTGGCGAACTTCGTCCGCCGGACTCGGAATGGGCCGAGACTTTGCGAGGCCCCTCCGTGTGCCAAAAATAGGCCGCGGGCCCTCCGTGTGCCAAAAATAGGCCGCGGGCACAGCCGCGCCCAAAAACGAGCGACCGAAGCCCGGGGCCCCAAGTTCGTCCAGCGGAAAAATGCCCCAAAAACGGGTGTGCTATAGCCTTGGGGCGTGGGGCTGGCGAACTTCGTCCGCCGGACTCGGAATGGGCCGAGACTTTGCGAGGCCCCTCCGTGTGCCAAAAATAGGCCGCGGGCAAAGCCGCGCCCAAAAACGAGCGACCGAAGGCCGGGGCCCCAAGTTCGTCCAGCGGAAAAATGCCCCAAAAACGGGTGTGCTATAGCCTTGGGGCGTGGGGCTGGCGAACTTCGTCCGCCGGACTCGGAATGGGCCGAGACTTTGCGAGGCCCCTCCGTGTGCCAAAAATAGGCCGCGGGCACAGCCGCGCCCAAAACGAGCGACCGAAGGCCGGGGCCCCATGTTCGTCCAGCGGAAAAATGCCCCAAAAACGGGTGTGCTATAGCCTTGGGGCGTGGGGCTGGCGAACTTCGTCCGCCGCACTCGGAATGGGCCGAGACTTTGCGAGGCGCCTCCGTTTGACAAAAATAGGCCGCAGGCAAAGCCGCGCCCAAAAAACGAGCGACCGAAGGCCGGGGCCCCAAGTTCGTCCAGCGGAAAAATGCCCCAAAAACGGGTGTGCTATAGCCTTGGGGCGTGGCGCTGGCGAACTTCGTCCGCCGGACTCGGAATGGGCCGAGACTTTGCGAGGCCCCTCCGTGTGCCAAAAATAGGCCGCGGGCACAGCCGCGCCCAAAAACGAGCGACCGAAGGCCGGGGCCCCAAGTTCGTCCAGCGGAAAAAATGCCCCAAAAACGGGTGTGCTATAGCCTTGGGGCGTGGGGCTGGCGAACTTCGTCCGCCGGACTCGGAATGGGCCGAGACTTTGCGAGGCCCCTCCGTGTGCCAAAAATAGGCCGCGGGCAAAGCCGTGCCCAAAAACGAGCGACCGAAGGCCGGGCCCCGAAGTTCGTCCAGCGGAAAAATGCCCCAAAAACGGGGTGTGCTATAGCCTTGCGGCGTGGGGCTGGCGAACTTCGGTCCGCCGGACTCGGAATGGGCCGAGACTTTGCGAGGCCCCTCCGTGTGCCAAAATAGGCCGCGGGCACAGCCGCGCCCAAAAACGAGGCGACCGAAGGCCGGGGCCCCAAGTTCGTCCCAGCGAAAAATGCCCCAAAAACGGGTGTGCTATAGCCTTGGGGCATGGGGCTGGCGAACTTCGTCCGCCGGACTCGGAATGGGCCGAGACTTTGCGAGGCCCCTCCGTGTGCCAAAAATAGGCCGCGGGCACAGCCGCGCCCAAAAACGAGCGACCGAAGGCCGGGGCCCCAAGTTCGTCCAACGGAAAAATGCCCCAAAAACGGGTGTGCTATAGCCTTGGGGCGTGGGGCTGGCGAACTTCGTCCGCCGGACTCGGAATGGGCCGAGACTTTGCGAGGCCCCTCCGTGTGCCAAAAATAGGCCGCGGGCACTGCCGCGTCCAAAAACGAGCGACCCGAAGGCCGGGGCCCCAAGTTCGTCCAGCGGAAAAAATGCCCCAAAAACGGGTGTGCTATAGCCTTGGGGCGTGGGGCTGGCGAACTTCGTCCGCCGGACTCGGAATGGGCCGAAACTTTGCGAGGCCCCTCCGTGGTGCGAAAAATAGGCCGCGGGCAAAGCCGCGCCCAAAAACGAGCGACCGAAGGCCGGGGCCCCAAGTTCGTCCAGCGGAAAAATGCCCCAAAAAACGGGTGGTGCTATAGCCTTGGGGGCGTGGGGCTGGCGAACTTCGTCCGCCGGACTTAGAATGGGCCGAGACTTTGCGAGGCCCCTCCGTGTGCCAAAAATAGGCCGCGGGCACAGCCGCGCCCAAAAACGAGCGACCGAAGGCCGGGGCCCCAAGTTCGTCCAGCGGAAAAATGCCCCAAAAACGGGTGTGCTATAGCCTTGGGGCGTCGGGCTGGCGAACTTCGTCCGCCGGACTCGGAATGGGCCGAGACTTTGCGAGGCCCCTCCGTGTGCCAAAAATAGGCCGCGGGCCCTCCGTGTGCCAAAAATAGGCCGCGGGCACAGCCGCGCCCAAAAACGAGCGACCGAAGCCCGGGGCCCCAAGTTCGTCCAGCGGAAAAATGCCCCAAAAACGGGTGTGCTATAGCCTTGGGGCGTGGGGCTGGCGAACTTCGTCCGCCGGACTCGGAATGGGCCGAGACTTTGCGAGGCCCCTCCGTGTGCCAAAAATAGGCCGCGGGCAAAGCCGCGCCCAAAAACGAGCGACCGAAGGCCGGGGCCCCAAGTTCGTCCAGCGGAAAAATGCCCCAAAAACGGGTGTGCTATAGCCTTGGGGCGTGGGGCTGGCGAACTTCGTCCGCCGGACTCGGAATGGGCCGAGACTTTGTGAGGCCCCTCCGTGTACCAAAAATAGGCCGCGGGCACAGCCGTGCCCAAAAACGAGCGACCGAAGGCCGGGGCCCCAAGTTCGTCCTGCGGAAAAATGCCCCAAAAACGGGTGTGCTATAGCCTTGGGGCGTGGGGCTGGCGAACTTCGTCCGCCGGACTCGGAATGGGCCGAGACTTTGCGAGGCCCCTCCGTGTGCCAAAAATAGGCCGCGGGCAAAGCCGCGCCCAAAAACGAGCGACCGAAGGCCGGGGCCCCCAAGATCGTCCAGCGGAAAAATGCCCCAAAAACGGGTGTGCTATAGCCTTGGGGCGTGGGGCTGGCGAACTTCGTCCGCCGGACTCGGAATGGGCCGAGACTTTGCGAGGCCCCTCCGTGTGCCAAAAATAGGCCGCGGACAAAGCCGCGCCCAAAAAACGAGCGACCGAAGGGCCGGGGGCCCCAAGTTCGTCCAGCGGAAAAATGCCCCAAAAACGGGTGTGCTATAGCCTTGGGGCGTGGGGCTGGCGAACTTCGTCCGCCGGACTCGGAATGGGCCGAGACTTTGCGAGGCCCCTCCGTGTGCCAAAAATAGGCCGCGGGCACAGCCGCGCCCAAAAACGAGTGACCGAAGGGCCGGGGCCCCAAGTTCGTCCAGCGGAAAAAATGCCCCAAAAACGGGTGTGCTATAGCCTTGGGGCGTGGGGCTGGCGAACTTCGTCCGCCGGACTCGGAATGGGCCGAGACTTTGCGAGGCCCCTCCGTGTGCCAAAAACAGGCCGCGGGCACAGCCGCGCCCAAAAACGAGCGACCGAAGGCCGGGGGCCCCAAGTTCGTCCAGCGGAAAAATGCCCCAAAAATGGGTGTGCTATAGCCTTGGGGCGTGGGGCTGGCGAACTTCGTCCGCCGGCCTCGGAATGGGCCAAGACTTTGCGAGGACCCTCCGTGTACCAAAAATAGGCCGCGGGCAAAGCCGCGCCCAAAAACGAGCGACCGAAGGCCGGGGCCCCATGTTCGTCCAGCGGAAAAATGCCCCAAAAACGGGTGTGCTATAGCCTTGGGGGCGTGGGGCTGGCGAACTTCGTCCGCCGGACTCGGAATGGGCCGAGACTTGCGAGGCCCCTCCGTGTGCCAAAAATAGGCCGCGGGCAAAGCCGCGCCCAAAAACGAGCGACCCGAAGGCCGGGGCCCCAAGTTCGTCCAGCGGAAAAATGCCCCAAAAATGGGTGTGCTATAGCCTTGGGGCGTGGGGCTGGCGAACTTCGTCCGCCGGACTCGGAATGGGCCGAGACTTTGCGAGGCCCCTCCGTGTGCCAAAAATAGGCCGCGGGCACAGCCGCGCCCAAAAACGAGCGACCGAAGGCCGGGGCCCCAAGTTCGTCCAGCGGAAAAATGCCCCAAAAACGGGTGTGCTATAGCCTTGGGGCGTGGGGCTGGCGAACTTCGTCCGCCGGACTCGGAATGGGCCGAGACTTTGCGAGGCCCCTCCGTGTGCCAAAAATAGGCCGCGGGCACAGCCGCGCCTAAAAACGAGCGACCGAAGGCCGGGGCCCCAAGTTCGTCCAGCGGAAAAAATGCCCCAAAAACGGGTGTGCTATAGCCTTGGGGCGTGGGGCTGGCGAACCTCGTCCGCCGGACTCGGAATGGGCCGAGACTTTGCGAGGCCCCTCCGGTGTGCCAAAAATAGGCCGCGGGCACAGCCGCGCCCAAAAACGAGCGACCGAAGGCCGGGGCCCCAAGTTCGTCCAGCGGAAAAAATGCCCCAAAAACGGGGTGTGCTATAGCCTTGGGGCGTGGGGCCGGCGAACTTCGTCCGCCGGACTCGGAATGGGCCGAGACTTTGCGAGGCCCCTCCGTGTGCCAAAAATAGGCCGCGGGCACAGCCGCGCCCAAAAACGAGCGACCCGAAGGCCGGGGGCCCCAAGTTCGTCCAGCGGAAAAATGCCCCAAAAACGGGTGTGCTATAGCCTTGGGGCGTGGGGCGGGCGAACTTCGTCCGCCGGACTCGGAATGAGCCGAGACTTTGCGAGGGCCCCTCCGTGCGCCAAAAATAGGCCGCGGGCACAGCCGCGCCCAAAAACGAGCGACCGAAGGCCGGGGGCCCCAAGTTCGTCCAGCGGAAAATGCCCCAAAAACGGGTGTGCTATAGCCTTGGGGCGTGGGGGCTGGCGAACTTCGTCCGCCGGACTCGGAATGAGCCGAGACTTTGCGAGGCCCCTCCGTGCGCCAAAAATAGGCCGCGGGCACAGCCGCGCCCAAAAACGAGCGACCGAAGGCCGGGGCCCCAAGTTCGTCCAGCGGAAAAATGCCCCAAAAACGGGTGTGCTATAGCCTTGGGGCGTGGGGCTGGCGAACTTCGTCCGCCGGACTCGGAATGGGCCGAGACTTTCCGAGGCCCCTCCGTGTGCCAAAAATAGGCCGCGGGCACAGCCGCGCCCAAAAACGAGCGACCGAAGGCCGGGGCCCCAAGTTCGTCCAGCGGAAAAATGCCCCAAAAACGGGTGTGCTATAGCCTTGGGGCGTGGGGGCTGGCGAATTTCGTCCGCCGGACTCGGAATGGGCCGAGACTTTGCGAGGCCCCTCCGTGTGCCAAAAATAGGCCGCGGGCACAGCCGCGCCTAAAAACGAGCGACCGAAGGCCGGGGCCCCAAGTTCGTCCAGCGGAAAAATGCCCCAAAAAAGGGTGTGCTATAGCCTTGGGGCGTGGGGCTGGCGAACCTCGTCCGCCGGACTCGGAATGGGCCGAGACTTTGCGAGGCCCCTCCGTGTGCCAAAAATAGGCCGCGGGCACAGCCGCGCCCAAAAACGAGCGACCGAAGGCCGGGGCCCCCAAGTTCGTCCAGCGGAAAAATGCCCCAAAAACGGGTGTGCTATAGCCTTGGGGCGTGGGGCTGGCGAACTTCGTCCGCCGGACTCGGAATGGGCCGAGACTTTGCGAGGGCCCCTCCGTGTGCCAAAAATAGGCCGCGGGCACAGCCGCGCCCAAAAACGAGCGACCGAAGGCCGGGGCCCCAAGTTCGTCCAGCGGAAAAATGCCCCAAAAACGGGTGTGCTATAGCCTTGGGGCGTGGGGCGGGCGAACTTCGTCCGCCGGACTCGGAATGAGCCGAGACTTTTGCGAGGCCCCTCCGTGCGCCAAAAAATAGGCCGCGGGCACAGCCGCGCCCAAAAACGAGCGACCGAAGGCCGGGGCCCCAAGTTCGTCCAGCGGAAAAATGCCCCAAAAACGGGTGTGCTATAGCCTTGGGGCGTGGGGCTGGCGAATTTCGTCCGCCGGACTCGGAATGGGCCGAGACTTTGCGAGGCCCCTCCGTGTGCCAAAAATAGGCCGCGGGCACAGCCGCGCTTAAAAACGAGCGACCGAAGGCCGGGGCCCCAAGTTCGTCCAGCGGAAAAATGCCCCAAAAAAGGGTGTGCTATAGCCTTGGGGCGTGGGGCTGGCGAACCTCGTCCGCCGGACTCGGAATGGGCCGAGACTTTGCGAGGCCCCTCCGTGTGCCAAAATAGGCCGCGGGCACAGCCGCGCCCAAAAACGAGCGACCGAAGGCCGGGGCCCCAAGTTCGTCCAGCGGAAAAATGCCCCAAAAACGGGTGTGCTATAGCCTTGGGGCGTGGGGCTGGCGAACTTCGTCCGCCGGACTCGGAATGGGCCGAGACTTTGCGAGGCCCCTCCGTGTGCCAAAAATAGGCCGCGGGCACAGCCGCGCCCAAAAACGAGCGACCGAAGGCCGGGGGCCCCAAGTTCGTCCAGCGGAAAAATGCCCCAAAAACGGGTGTGCTATAGCCTTGGGGCGTGGGGCGGGGCGAACTTCGTCCGCCGGACTCGGAATGAGCCGAGACTTTGCGAGGCCCCTCCGTGCGCCAAAAATAGGCCGCGGGCACAGCCGCGCCCAAAAACGAGCGACCGAAGGCCGGGGCCCCAAGTTCGTCCAGCGGAAAAAAATGCCCCAAAAACGGGTGTGCTATAGCCTTGGGGCGTGGGGCTGGCGAACTTCGTCCGCCGGACTCGGAATGGGCCGAGACTTTGCGAGGCCCCTCCGTGTGCCAAAAATAGGCCGCGGGCACAGCCGCGCCCAAAAACGAGCGACCGAAGGCCGGGGACCCCAAGTTCGTCCAGCGGAAAAATGCCCCAAAAACGGGTGTGCTATAGCCTTGGGGCGTGGGGTTGGCGAACTTCGTCCGCCGGACTCGGAATGGGCCGAGACTTTCCGAGGCCCCTCCGTGTGCAAAAAATAGGCCGCGGGCGCAGCCGCGCCCAAAAACGAGCGACCGAAGGCCGGGGCCCCAAGTTCGTCCAGCGGAAAAAATGCCCCAAAAACGGGTGTGCTATAGCCTTGGGGCGTGGGGCTGGCGAACTTCGTCCGCCGGACTCGGAATGGGCCGAGACTTTCCGAGGCCCCTCCGTGTGCCAAAAATACGGCGCGGGCACAGCCGCGCCCAAAAAACGAGCGACCGAAGGCCGGGGGCCCCAAGTTCGTCCAGCGGAAAAATGCCCCAAAAACGGGTGTGCTATAGCCTTGGGGCGTGGGGCTGGCGAACTTCGTCCGCCGGACTCGGAATAGGCCGAGACTTTGCGAGGCCCCTCCGTGTGCCAAAAAAAGGCCGCGGGCACAGCCGCGCCCAAAAACGAGCGACCGAAGGCTGGGGCCCCAAGTTCGTCCAGCGGAAAAATGCCCCAAAAACGGGTGTGCTATAGCCTTGGGGCGTGGGGCTGGCGAACCTTCGTCCGCCGGACTTGGAATGGGCCGAGACTTTGCGAGGCCCCTCCGTGTGCCAAAAATAGGCCGCGGGCAAAGCCGCGCCCAAAAACGAGCGACCGAAGGCCGGGGCCCCAAGTTCGTCCAGCGGAAAAATGCCCCAAAAAACGGGTGTGCTATAGCCTTGGGGCGTGGGGCTGGCGAACTTCATCCGCCGGACTCGGAATGGGCCGAGACTTTGCGAGGCCCCTCCGTGTGCCAAAAATAGGCCGCGGGCAAAGCCGCGCCCAAAAACGAGCGACCGAAGGCCGGGGGCCAAGTTCGTCCAGCGGAAAAATGCCCCAAAAACGGGTGTGCTATAGCCTTGGGGCGTGGGGCTGGCGAACTTCGTCCACCGGACTCGGAATGGGCCGAGACTTTGCGAGGCCCCTCCGTGTCCCAAAAATAGGCCGCGGGCACAGCCGCGCCCAAAAACGAGCGACCGAAGGCCGGGGCCCCAAGTTAGTCCAGCGGAAAAAATGCCCCAAAAACGGGTGTGCTATAGCCTTGGGGCGTGGGGCTGGCGAACATCGTCCGCCGGACTCGGAATGGGCCGAGACTTTGCGAGGCCCCTCCGTGTGCCAAAAATAGGGCCGCGGGCACAGCCGCGTCCAAAAAACGAGCGACCGAAGGCCGGGGCCCCAAGTTCGTCCAGCGGAAAAAATGCCCCAAAAACGGGTGTGCTATAGCATTGGGGCGTGGCGCTGGCGAACTTCGTCCGCCGGACTCGGAATGGACCGAGACTTTGTGAGGCCCCTCCGTGTGCCAAAAATAGGCTGCGGGCACAGCCGCGCCCAAAAACGATGCGACCCGAAGGCCGGGGCCCCAAGTTCGTCCAGCGGAAAAATGCCCCAAAAACGGGTGTGCTATAGCCTTGGGGGCGTGGGGCTGGCGAACTTCGTCCGCCGGACTCGGAATGGGCCGAGACTTTGCGAGGCCCCTCCGTGTGCCAAAAATAGGCCGCGGGCAAAGCCGCGCCCAAAAACGAGCGACCGAAGGCCGGGGCCCCAAGTTCGTCCAGCGAAAAATGCCCCAAAAACGGGTGTGCTATAGCCTTGGGGCGTGGGGCTCGCGAACTTCGTCCGCCGGACTCGGAATGGGCCGAGACTTTGCGAGGCCCCTCCGTGTGCCAAAAATAGGCCGCAACCACAGCCGCGCCCAAAAACGAGCGACCGAAGGCCGGGGCCCCAAGTTCGTCCAGCGGAAAAATGCCCCAAAAACGGGTGTGCTATAGGCTTGGGGCGTGGGGCTGGCGAACTTCGTCCGCCGGACTCGGAATGGGCCGAGACTTTGCGAGGCCCCTCCGTGTGCCAAAAATAGGCCGCGGGCAAAGCCGCGCCCAAAAACGAGCGACCGAAGGCCGGGGCCCGAAGTTCGTCCAGCGGAAAAGTGCCCCAAAAACGGGTGTGCTATAGCCTTGGGGCGTGGGGCTGGCGAACTTCGTCCGCCGGACTCGGAATGGGCCGAGACTTTGCGAGGCCCCTCCGTGTGCCAAAAATAGGCCGCGGCACAGCCGCGCCCAAAAAACGCGCGACCGAAGGCCGGTGCCCCAAGTTCGTCCATCGGAAAAAATGCCCCAAAAACGGGTGTGCTATAGCCTTGGGGCGTGGGGCTGGCGAACTTCGTCCGCCGGACTCGGAATGGGCCGAGACTTTGCGAGGCGCCTCCGTTTGACAAAAATAGGCCGCAGGCAAAGCCGCGCCCAAAAACGAGCGACCGAAGGCCGGGGCCCCAAGTTCGTCCAGCGGAAAAATGCCCCAAAAAACGGGTGTGCTATAGCCTTGGGGCGTGGCGCTGGCGAACTTCGTCCGCCGGACTCGGAATGGGCCGAGACTTTGCGAGGCCCCTCCGTGTGCCAAAAATAGGCCGCGGGCACAGCCGCGCCCAAAAACGAGCGACCGAAAGGCCGGGGCCCCAAGTTCGTCCAGCGGAAAAAATGCCCCAAAAACGGGTGTGCTATAGCCTTGGGGCGTGGGGCTGGCGAACTTCGTCCGCCGGACTCGGAATGGGCCGAGACTTTGCGAGGCCCCTCCGTGTGCCAAAAATAGGCCGCGGGCAAAGCCGTGCCCAAAAACGAGCGACCGAGAAGGCCGGGCCCCGAAGTTCGTCCAGCGGGAAAAAATGCCCCAAAAACGGGTGTGCTATAGCCTTGCGGCGTGGGGCTGGCGAACTTCGTCCGCCGGACTCGGAATGGGCCGAGACTTTGCGAGGCCCCTCCGTGTGCCAAAAATAGGCCGCGGGCACAGCCGCGCCCAAAAACGAGCGACCGAAGGCCGGGGCCCCAAGTTCGTCCAGCGGAAAAAATGCCCCAAAAACGGGTGTGCTATAGCCTTGGGGCATGGGGCTGGCGAACTTCGTCCGCCGGACTCGGAATGGGCCGAGACTTTGCGAGGCCCCTCCGTGTGCCAAAAATAGGCCGCGGGCACAGCCGCGCCCAAAAATGAGCGACCGAAGGCCGGGGCCCCAAGTTCGTCCAACGGAAAAATGCCCCAAAAAACGGGTGGTGCTATAGCCTTGGGGCGTGGGGCTGGCGAACTTCGTCCGCCGGACTCGGAATGGGCCGAGACTTTGCGAGGCCCCTCCGTGTGCCAAAAATAGGGCCGCGGGCACTGCCGCGTCCAAAAACGAGCGACCGAAGGCCGGGGCCCCAAGTTCGTCCAGCGGAAAAAATGCCCCAAAAACGGGTGTGCTATAGGCTTGGGGCATGGGGGCTGGCGAACATCGTCCGCCGGACTCGGAATGGGGCCGAGACTTTGCGAGGCCCCTCCGTGTGCCAAAAATAGGCCGCGGGCAAAGCCGCGCCCAAAAACGAGCGACTGAAGGCCGGGGCCCCCAAGTTCGTCCAGCGGAAAAATGACCCAAAAACGGGTGTGCTATAGCCTTGGGGCGTGGGGCTGGCGAACTTTGTCCGCCGGACTCGGAATGGGCCGACACTTTGCGAGGCCCCTCCGTGGTGCCAAAAATAGGCCGCGGGCACAGCCGCGCCAAAAAAACGAGCGACCGAAGGCCGGGGCCCCAAGTTCGTCCAGCGGAAAAATGCCCCAAAATTGGGTGTGCTATAGCCTTGGGGCGTGGGGCTGGCGAACTTCATCCGCCGGACCCGGAATGGGCCGACACTTTGCGAGGCCCCCTCCGTGTGCCAAAAATAGGCCGCGGGCATAGCCGCGCCCAAAAACGAGCGACCGAATGCCGGGGCCCCAAGTTCGTCCAGCGGAAAAATGCCCCAAAAACGGGTGTGCTATAGCCTTGGGGCGTGGGGCTGGCGAACTTCGTCCGCCGGACTCGGAATGGGCCGAGACTTTGCAAGGCCCCTCCGTGTGCCAAAAATAGGCCGCGGGCAAAGCCGCGCCCAAAAACGAGCGACCGAAGGCCGGGGCCCCAAGTTCGTCCAGCGGAAAAATGCCCCCAAAAAACGGGTGTGCTATAGCCTTGGGGCGTGGGGCTGGCGAACTTCGTCCGCCAGACTCGGAATGTGCCGAGACTTTGCGAGGCCCCTCCGTATGCCAAAAATAGGCCGCGGGCACAGCCGCGCCGAAAAAAACGAGCGACCGAAGGCCGGGGCCCCAAGTTCGTCCAGCGGAAAAAATGCCCCAAAAACGGGTGTGCTATAGCCTTGGGGCGTGGGGCTGGCGAACTTCGTCCGCCGGACTCGGAATGGGCCGAGACCTTTGCGAGGCCCCTTCGTGTGCCAAAAATAGGCCGCGGGCAAAGCCCGCGCCCAAAAAACGAGCGACCGAAGGCCGGGGCCCGAAGTTCGTCCAGCGGAAAAAATGCCCCAAAAAACGGGTGTGCTATAGCCTTGGGGCGTGGGGCTGGCGAACTTCGTCCGCCGGACTCGGAATGGGCCGAGACTTTGCGAGGCCCCTCCGTGTGCCAAAAATAGGCCGCGGGCAAGGCCGCGCCCAAAAAGGAGTGACCAAAGGCCGGGTCCCCAAGTTCGTCCAGCGGAAAAATGCCCCAAAAACGGGTGTGCTATAGCCTTGGGGCGTGGGGCTGGCGAACTTCGTCCACCGGACTCGGAATGGGCCGAGACTTTGCGAGGCCCCTCCGTGTGCCAAAAATAGGCCGCGGGCACAGCCGCGCCCAAAAACGAGTGACCGAAGGCCGGGGCCCCCAAGTTCGTCCAGCGGAAAAATGCCCCAAAAACGGGTGTGCTATAGCCTTGGGGCGAGGGGCTGGCGAACTTCGTCCGCCGGATTCGGAATGGGCCGAGACTTTGCGAGGGCCCCTCCGTGTGCCAAAAATACGCCGCGGGCACAGCCGCACCCAAAAACGAGCGAACCGAAGGCCGGGGCCCCAAGTTCGTCCAGCGGAAAAATGCCCCAAAAACGGGTGTGCTATAGCCTTGGGGCGTGGGGCTGGCGAACTTCGTCCGCCGGACTCGGAATGGGCCGAGACTTTGTGAGGCCCCTCCGTGTGCCAAAAATAGGCCGCGGGCACAGCCGCGCCCAAAAACGAGCGACCGAAGGCCGGGGCCCCAAGTTCGTCCAGCGGAAAAATGCCCCAAAAACGGGGTGTGCTATAGCCTTGGGGCGTGGGGCTGGCGAACTTTGTCCGCCGGACTCGGAATGGGCCGAGACATTGCGAGGCCCCTCCGTGTGCCAAAAATAGGCCGCGGGGACAGCCGTGCCCAAAAACGAGGCGACCGAAGGCCGGGGCCCCAAGTTCGTCCAGCGGAAAAAATGCCCCAAAAAACGGGTGTGCTATAGCCTTGGGGCGTGGGGGCTGGCGAACTTCGTCCGCCGGACTCGGAATGGGCCGAGACTTTGCGAGGCCCCCTCCGTGTGCCAAAAATAGGCCGCGGGCACAGCCGCGCCCAAAAACGAGCGACCGAAGGCCGGCTCCCCAAGTTCGTCCAGCGGAAAAATGCCCCAAAAACGGGTGTGCTATAGCCTTGGGGCGTGGGGCTGGCGAACTTCATCCGCCGGACTCGGAATGGGCCGAGACTTTGCGAGGCCCCCTCCGTGTGCCAAAAATAGGCCGCGGGCACAGCCGTGCCCAAAAACGAGCGACCGAAGGCCGGGACCCCAAGTTCGTCCAGCGGAAAAATGCCCCAAAAACGGGTGTGCTATAGCCTTGGGGCGTGGGGCTGGCGAACTTCGTCCGCCGGGCTCGGAATGGGCCGAGACTTTGCGAGGCCCCTCCGTGTGCCAAAAATAGGACGCGGGCACAGCCGCGCCCAAAAAACGAAGCGACCGAAGGCCGGGGCCCCAAGTTCGTCCTGCGGAAAAAATGCCCCAAAAACGGGTGTGCTATAGCCTTGGGGCGTGGGGCTGGCGAACTTCGTCCGCCGGACTCGGAATGGGCCGAGACTTTGCGAGGCCCCTCCGTGTGCCAAAAATAGGCCGCGGGCACAGCCGCGCCCCAAAAACGAGCGACCGAAGGCCAGGGCCCCAAGTTCGTCCAGCGGAAAAATGCCCCAAAAACGGGTGTGCTATAGCCTTGGGGCGTGGGGCTGGCGAACTTCGTCCGCCGGACTCGGAATGGGCCGAGGACTTTGCGAGGCCCCTCCGTGTGCCAAAAAATAGGCCGCGGGCACAGCCGCGCCCGAAAACGAGCGACCGAAGGCCGGGGCCCCAAGTTCGTCCAGCGGAAAAAATGCCCCAAAAACGGGGTGTGCTATAGCCCTTGGGGCGTGGGGCTGGCGAACTTCGTCCGCCGGACTCGGAATGGGCCGAGACTTTACGAGGCCCCTCCGTGTGCCAAAAAATAGGCCGCGGGCAAAGCCGCGCCCAAAAAACGAGCGACCGAAGGCCGGGGCCCCCAAGTTCGTCCAGCGGAAAAATGCCCCAAAAAACGGGTGTGCTATAGCCTTGGGGCGTGGGGCTGGCGAACTTCGTCCGCCAGACTCGGAATGGGCCGAGACTTTGCGAGGCCCCTCCGTGTGCCAAAAATAGGCCGCGGGCACAGCCGCGCCCAAAAACGAGCGACCGAAGGCCGGGGCCCCAAGTTCGTCCAGCGGAAAAATGCCCCAAAAACGGGTGTGCTATAGCCTTGGGGCGTGGGGCTGGCGAACATCGTCCGCCGGACTCGGAATGGGCCCGAGACTGTTGCGAGGGCCCCTCCGTGTGCCAAAAATAGGCCGCGGGCACAGCCGCGCCCAACAACGGAGCGAACCGAAGGCCGGGGCCCCAAGTTCGTCCAGCGGAAAAAAATGCCCCAAAAACGGGTGTGCTATAGCCTTGCGGCGTGGGGGCTGGCGAACTTCGTCCGCCGGACTCGGAATGGGCCGAGACATTGCGAGGCCCCTCCGGTGTGGCCAAAAATAGGCCGCGGGGACAGCCGTGCCCAAAAACGAGCGACCGAAGGCCGGGGCCCCAAGTTCGTCCAGCGGAAAAATGCCCCAAAAACGGGTGTGCTATAGCCCTTGGGGCGTGGGGCTGGCGAACTTCGTCCGCCGGACTCGGAATGGGCCGAGACTTTGCGAGGCCCCTCCGTGTGCCAAAAATAGGCCGCGGGCACAGCCGTGCCCAAAAACGAGCGACCGAAGGCCGGCGCCCCAAGTTCGTCCAGCGGAAAAATGCCCCAAAAACGGGTGTGCTATAGCCTTGGGGCGTGGGGCTGGCGAACTTCATCCGCCGGACTCGGAATGGGCCGAGACTTTGCGAGGCCCCTCCGTGTGCCAAAAATAGGCCGCGGGCCACAGCCGTGCCCAAAAACGAGCGACCGAAGGCCGGGACCCCAAGTTCGTCCAGCGGAAAAAATGCCCCAAAAACGGGTGTGCTATAGCCTTGGGGCGTGGGGCTGGCGAACTTCGTCCGCCGGGCTCGGAATGGGCCGAGACTTTGCGAGGCCCCTCCGTGTGCCAAAAATAGGACGCGGGCACAGCCGCGCCCAAAAACGAGCGACCGAAGGCCGGGGGCCCCCAAGTTCGTTCCTGCGGAAAAAATGCCCCAAAAACGGGTGTGCTATAGCCTTGGGGCGTGGGGGCTGGCGAACCTTCGTCCGCCGGACTCGGAATGGGCCGAGACTTTGCGAGGCCCCCTCCGTGTGCCAAAAATAGGCCCGCGGGCACAGCCGCGCCCAAAAAACGAGGCGACGCCGAAGGCCAGGGGCCCCAAAGTTCGTCCAGCGGAAAAATGCCCCAAAAACGGGTGTGCTATAGCCTTGGGGCGTGGGGCTGGCGAACTTTCGTTCCGCCGGACTCGGAATGGGCCGAGACTTTGCGAGGCCCCTCCGTGTGCCAAAAATAGGCCGCGGGCACAGCCGCGCCCGAAAACGAGCGACCGAAGGCCGGGGCCCCAAGTTCGTCCAGCGGAAAAATGCCCCAAAAAACGGGTGTGCTATAGCCTTGGGGCGTGGGGCTGGCGAACTTCGTCCGCCGGACTCGGAATGGGGCCGAGACTTTACGAGGCCCCTCCGTGTGCCAAAAATAGGCCGCGGGCAAAGCCGCGCCCAAAAACGAGCGACCGAAGGCCGGGGCCCCAAGTTCGTCCAGCGGAAAAATGCCCCAAAAACGGGTGTGCTATAGCCTTGGGGCGTGGGGGCTGGCGAACTTCGTCCCGCCCGGACTCGGAATGGGCCGAGACTTTGCGAGGCCCCTCCGTGTGCCAAAAATAGGCCTTGGGCACAGCCGCGCCCAAAAACGAGCGACCGAAGGCCGGGGCCCCAAGTTCGTCCAGCGGAAAAATGCCCCAAAAAAACGGGTGTGCTATAGCCTTGGGGCGTGGGGCTGGCGAACATCGTCCGCCGGACTCGGAATGGGCCGAGACTTTGCGAGGCCCCTCCATGTGCCAAAAATAGGCGCGGCTGTTTAGGCCGCGGGCACAGCCGCGCCCAAAAACGAGCGACCGAAGGCCGGGGCCCCAAGTTCGTCCCAGCGGAAAAATGCCCCAAAAACGGGTGTGCTATAGCCTTGCGGCGTGGGGCTGGCGAACTTCGTCCGCCGGACTCGGAATGGGCCGAGACTTTGCGAGGCCCCTCCCGTGTGCCAAAAATAGGCCGCGGGCAAAGCCGCGCCCAAAAACGAGCGACCGAAGGCCGGGGGCCCCAAGTTCGTCCAGCGGAAAAATGCCCCAAAAACGGGTGTGCTATAGCCTTGGGGCGTGGGGCTGGCGACCTTCGTCCCCCGGGACTCGGAATGGGCCGAGACTTTGCGAGGCCCCCTCCGTGTGCCAAAAATAGGCCGCGGGCACAGCCGCGCCCAAAAACGAGCGACCGAAGGCCGGGGGCCCCAAGTTCGTCCAGCGGAAAAATGCCCCGAAAACGGGTGTGCTATAGCCTTGGGGCGTGGGGCTGGCGCACTTCGTCCGCCGGACTCGGAATGGGCCGAGACTTTCCAAGGCCCCTCCGTGTGCCAAAAATAGGCCGCGGGCACAGCCGCGCCCAAAACCGAGCGACCGAAGGCCGGGGCCCCCAAGTTCGTCCAGCGGAAAAATGCCCCAAAAACGGGTGTGCTATAGCCTTGGGGCGTGGGGCTGGCGAACTTCGTCCGCCGGACTCGGAATGGGCCGAGACTTTGCGAGGCCCCCTCCGTGTGCCAAAAATAGGCCGCGGGCACAGCCGCACCCAAAAACGAGCGACCAAAGGCCGGGGCCCCAAGTTCGTCCAGCGGAAAAATGCCCCAAAAATGGGTGTGCTATAGCCTTGGGGCGTGGGGCTGGCGAACTTCGTCCGCCGGACTTGGAATGGGCCGAGACTTTTGCGAGGCCCCTCCGTGTGCCAAAAATAGGCCGCGGGCAAAGCCGCGCCCAAAAACGAGCGACCGAAGGCCGGGGCCCCAAGTTCGTCCAGCGGAAAAATGCCCCAAAAACGGGTGTGCTATAGCCTTGCGGCGTGGGCTGGCGAACTTCGTCCGCCGGACTCGGAATGGGCCGAGACATTGCGAGGCCCCTCCGTGTGCCAAAAATAGGCCGCGGGGACAGCCGTGCCCAAAAACGAGCGACCGAAGGCCGGGGCCCCAAGTTCGTCCAGCGGAAAAATGCCCCAAAAACGGGTGTGCTATAGCCTTGGGCGTGGGGCTGGCGAACTTCGTCCGCCGGACCTCGGAATGGGCCGAGACTTTGCGAGGCCCCTTCCGTGTGCCAAAAATAGGCCGCGGGCACAGCCGTGCCCAAAAACGAGCGACCGAAGGCCGGCGCCACCAAGTCGTCCAGCGGAAAAATGCCCCAAAAACGGGTGTGCTATAGCCTTGGGGCGTGGGGCTGGCGAACTTCATCCGCCGGACTCGGAATGGGCCGAGACTTTGCGAGGCCCCTCCGTGTGCCAAAAATAGGCCGCGGGCACAGCCGTGCCCAAAAACGAGCGACCGAAGGCCGGGACCCCAAGTTCGTCCAGCGGAAAAATGCCCCAAAAAACGGGTGTGCTATAGCCTTGGGGCGTGGGGCTGGCGAACTTCGTCCGCCGGGCTCGGAATGGGCCGAGACTTTGCGAGGCCCCTCCGTGTGCCAAAAATAGGACGCGGGCACAGCCGCGCCCAAAAACGAGCGACCGAAGGCCGGGGCCCCAAGTTCGTCCTGCGGAAAAATGCCCCAAAAACGGGTGTGCTATAGCCTTGGGGCGTGGGGCTGGCGAACTTCGTCCGCCGGACTCGGAATGGGCCGAGACTTTGCGAGGGCCCCTCCGTGTGCCAAAAATAGGCCGCGGGCACAGCCGCGCCAAAAACGAGCGACCGAAGGCCAGGGCCCCAAGTTCGTCAGCGGAAAAATGCCCCAAAAACGGGTGTGCTATAGCCTTGGGGCGTGGGGCTGGCGAACTTCGTCCGCCGGACTCGGAATGGGCCGAGACTTTGCGAGGCCCCTCCGTGTGCCAAAAATAGGCCGCGGGCACAGCCGCGCCCGTAAAACGAGCGACACCGAAGGCCGGGGCCCCAAGTTCGTCCAGCGGAAAAATGCCCCAAAAACGGGTGTGCTATAGCCTTGGGGCGTGGGGCTGGCGAACTTCGTCCGCCGGACTCGGAATGGGCCGAGACTTTACGAGGCCCCTCCGTGTGCCAAAAATAGGCCGCGGGCAAAGCCGCGCCCAAAAACGAGCGACCCGAAGGCCGGGGCCCCAAGTTCGTCCAGCGGAAAAATGCCCCAAAAACGGGTGTGCTATAGCCTTGGGGCGTGGGGGCTGGCGAACTTCGTCCGCCGGACCTTCGGAATGGGCCGAGACTTTGCGAGGCCCCTCCGTGTGCCAAAAATAGGCCTTGGGCACAGCCGCGCCCAAAAACGAGCGACCGAAGGCCGGGGGCCCCAAGTTCGTCCAGCGAAAAATGCCCCAAAAAACGGGTGTGCTATAGCCTTGGGGGGCGTGGGGCTGGCGAACATCGTCCGCCGGCACTCGGAATGGGCCGAGACTTTGCGAGGCCCCTCCATGTGCCAAAAATAGGCGCGGCTGTTTAGGCCGCGGGCACAGCCGCGCCCAAAAACGAGCGACCGAAGGCCGGGGCCCCAAGTTCGTCCAGCGGAAAAAATGCCCCAAAAACGGGTGTGCTATAGCCTTGCGGCGTGGGGCTGGCGAACTTCGTCCGCCGGACTCGGAATGGGGCCGAGACTTTGCGAGGCCCCTCCGTGTGCCAAAAATAGGCCGCGGGCAAAGCCGCGCCCAAAAACGAGCGACCGAAGGCCGGGGCCCCAAGTTCGTCCAGCGGAAAAATGCCCCAAAAACGGGTGTGCTATAGCCTTGGGGCGTGGGGCTGGCGACCTTCGTCCCCCGGACTCGGAATGGGCCGAGACTTTGCGAGGCCCCCTCCGTGTGCCAAAAATAGGCCGCGGGCAACAGCCGCGCCCAAAAACGAGCGACCGAAGGCCGGGGCCCCAAGTTCGTCCAGCGGAAAAATGCCCCGAAAACGGGTGTGCTATAGCCTTGGGGCGTGGGGCTGGCGCACTTCGTCCGCCGGACTCGGAATGGGCCGAGACTTTCCAAGGCCCCTCCGTGTGCCAAAAATAGGCCGCGGGCACAGCCGCGCCCAAAACCGAGCGACCGAAGGCCGGGCCCCAAGTTCGTCCAGCGGAAAAATGCCCCAAAAACGGGTGTGCTATAGCCTTGGGGCGTGGGGCTGGCGAACTTCGTCCGCCCGGACTCGGAATGGGCCGAGACTTTGCGAGGCCCCTCCGTGTGCCAAAAATAGGCCGCGGGCACAGCCGCACCCAAAAACGAGCGACCAAAGGCCGGGGCCCCAAGTTCGTCCAGCGGAAAAATGCCCCAAAAATGGGTGTGCTATAGCCTTGGGGCGTGGGGCTGGCGAACTTCGTCCGCCGGACTTGGAATGGGCCGAGACTTTACGAGGCCCCTCCGTGTGCCAAAAATAGGCCGCGGGCAAAGCCGCGCCCAAAAACGAGCGACCGAAGGCCGGGGCCCCAAGTTCGTCCAGCGGAAAAAATGCCCCAAAAACGGGTGTGCTATAGCCTTGGGGCGTGGGGCTGGCGAACATCGTCCGCCGGACTCGGAATGGGCCGAGACTTTGCGAGGCCCCTCCGTGTGCCAAAAATAGGCCGCGGGCACAGCCGCGCCCAAAAACGAGCGACCGAAGGCCGGGGCCCCAAGTTCGTCCAGCGGAAAAATGCCCCAAAAACGGGTGTGCTATAGCCTTGGGGCGTGGGGCTGGCGAACTTCGTCCCGCCGGACTCGGAATGGGCCGAGACTTTGCGAGGCCCCTCCGTGTGCCAAAAATAGGCCGCGGGCACAGCCGCGCCCAAAAAACGAGCGACCGAAGGCCGGGGCCCCAAGTTCGTCCAGCGGAATAATGCCCCAAAAACGGGTGTGCTATAGCCTTGGGGCGTGGGGCTGGCGAACATCGTCCGCCGGACTCGGAATGGGCCGAGACTTTGCGAGGTCCCTCCGTGTGCCAAAAATAGGCCGCGGGCACAGCCGCGCCCAACAACGAGCGACCGAAGGCCGGGGCCCCAAGTTCGTCCAGCGGAAAAATGCCCCAAAAACGGGTGTGCTATAGCCTTGCGGCGTGGGCTGGCGAACTTCGTCCGCCGGACTCGGAATGGGCCGAGACTTTGCGAGGCCCCTCCGTGTGCCAAAAATAGGCCGCGGGTAAAGCCGCGCCCAAAAACGAGCGACCGAAGGCCGGGGCCCCAAGTTCGTCCAGCGGAAAAATGCCCCAAAAACGGGTGTGCTATAGCCTTGGGGCGTGGGGCTGGCGACCTTCGTCCCCCGGACTCGGAATGGGCCGAGACTTTGCGAGGCCCCTCCGTGTGCCAAAAATAGGCCGCGGGCACAGCCGCGCCCAAAAACGAGCGACCGAAGGCCGGGGCCCCAAGTTCGTCCAGCGGAAAAATGCCCCAAAAACGGGTGTGCTATAGCCTTGGGGCGTGGGGCTGGCGAACTTCGTCCGCCGGACTCGGAATGGGCCGAGACTTTCCGAGGCCCCTCCGTGTGCCCAAAAATAGGGCGCGGGCACAGCCGCGCCCAAAAACGAGCGACCGAAGGCCGGGGCCCCAAGTTCGTCCAGCGGAAAAATGCCCCAAAAACGGGTGTGCTATAGCCTTGGGGCGTGGGGCTGGCGAACTTCGTCCCGCCGGACTCGGAATGGGCCGAGACTTTGCGAGGCCCCTCCGTGTGCCAAAAATAGGCCGCGGGCACAGCCGCGCCCAAAAACGAGCGATCCGAAGGCCGGGGCCCCAAGTTCGTCCAGCGGAAAAATGCCCAAAAAACGGGTGTGCTATAGCCTTGGGGCGTGGGGCTGGCGACCTTCGTCCGCCGGACTCGGAATGGGCCGAGACTTTACGAGGCCCCTCCGTGTGCCAAAAATAGGCCGCGGGCAAAGCCGCGCCCAAAAACGAGCGACCGAAGGCCGGGGCCCCAAGTTCGTCCAGCGGAAAAATGCCCCCAAAAACGGGTGTGCTATAGCCTTGGGCGTGGGGCTGGCGAACTTCGTCCGCCGGACTCGGAATGGGCCGAGACTTTGCGAGGCCCCTCCGTGTGCCAAAAATAGGCGCGGGCACAGCCGCGCCCAAAAACGAGCGACCGAAGGCCGGGGCCCCAAGTTCGTCCAGCGGAAAAATGCCCCAAAAACGGGTGTGCTATAGCCTTGGGGCGTGGGGCTGGCGAACATCGTCCGCCGGACTCAGAATGGGCCGAGACTTTGCGAGGCCCCTCCGTGTGCCAAAAATAGGCCGCGGGCACAGCCGCGCCCAAAAACGAGCGACCGAAGGCCGGGGCCCCAAGTTCGTCCAGCGGAAAAATGCCCCAAAAACGGGTGTGCTATAGCCTTGCGGCGTGGGGCTGGCGAACTTCGTCCGCCGGACTCGGAATGGGCCGAGAGTTTGCGAGGTCCCCTCCGTGTGCCAAAATAGGCCGCGGGCAAAGCCGCGCCCAAAAACGAGCGACCGAAGGCCGGGGCCCCAAGTTCGTCCAGCGGAAAAATGCCCCAAAAACGGGTGTGCTATAGCCTTGGGGCGTGGGGCTGGCGAACTTCGTCCGCCGGACTCGGAATGGGCCGAGACTTTGCGAGGCCCCTCCGTGTGCCAAAAATAGGCCTTGGGCACAGCCGCGCCCAAAAACGAGCGACCGAAGGCCGGGGCCCCAAGTTCGTCCAGCGGAAAAATGCCCCAAAAACGGGTGTGCTATAGCCTTGGGGCGTGGGGCTGGCGAACATCGTCCGCCGGACTCGGAATGGGCCGAGAATTTGCGAGGCCCCTCCGTGTGCCAAAAAATAGGCGCGGCTGTTTAGGCCGCGGGCACAGCCGCGCCCAAAAACGAGCGACCGAAGGCCGGGGCCCCAAGTTCGTCCAGCGGAAAAATGCCCCAAAAACGGGTGTGCTATAGCCTTGCGGCGTGGGGCTGGCGAACTTCGTCCGCCGGACTCGGAATGGGCCGAGACTTTACGAGGCCCCTCCGTGTGCCAAAAATAGGCCGCGGGCACAGCCGCGCCCAAAAACGAGCGACCGAAGGCCGGGGCCCCAAGTTCGTCCAGCGGAAAAATGCCCCAAAAACGGGTGTGCTATAGCCTTGGGGCGTGGGGCTGGCGAACTTCGTCCGCCGGACTCGGAATGGGCCGAGACTTTGCGAGGCCCCTCCGTGTGCCAAAAATAGGCCGCGGGCACAGCCGCGCCCAAAAACGAGCGACCGAAGGCCGGGGCCCCAAGTTCGTCCAGCGGAAAAATGCCCCAAAAACGGGTGTGCTATAGCCTTGGGGCGTGGGGATGGCGAACTTCGTTCGCCGGACTCGGAATGGGCCGAGACTTTGGGAGGCCCCTCCGTGTGCCAAAAATAGGCCGGGGGCACAGCCGCGCCCAAAAACGAGCGACCGAAGGCCGGGGCCCCAAGTTCGTCCAGCGGAAAAATGCCCCAAAAACGGGTGTGCTATAGCCTTGGGGTGTGGGGCTGGCGAACTTCGTCCGCCGGACTCGGAATGGGCCGAGACTTTGCGAGGCCCCTCCGTGTGCCAAAAATAGGCCGCGGTCACAGCCGCGCCCAAAAACGAGCGACCGAAGGCCGGGGCCCCAAGTTCGTCCAGCGGAAAAGTGCCCCAAAAACGGGTGTGCTATAGCCTTGGGGCGTGGGGCTGGCGAACTTCGTCCGCCGGACTCGGAATGGGCCGAGACTTTGCGAGGCCCCTCCGTGTGCCAAAAATAGGCCGCGGGCACAGCCGCGCCCAAAAACGAGCGACCGAAGGCCGGGGCCCCAAGTTCGTCCAGCGGAAAAATGCCCCAAAAACGGGTGTGCTATAGCCTTGGGGCGTGGGGCTGGCGAACTTCGTCCGCCGGACTCAGAATGGGCCGAGACTTTGCGAGGCCCCTCCGTATGCCAAAAATAGGCCGCGGGCACAGCCGCGCCCAAAAACGAGTGACCGAAGGCCGGGGCCCCAAGTTCGTCCAGCGGAAAAATGCCCCAAAAACGGGTGTGCTATAGCCTTGGGGCGTGGTGCTGGCGAACTTCGTCCGCCAGACTCGGAATGGGCCGAGACTTTGCGAGGCCCCTCCGTGTGCCAAAAATAGGCCGCGGGCACAGCCGCGCCCAAAAACGAGCGACCGAAGGCCGGGGCCCCAAGTTCGTCCAGCGGAAAAATGCCCCAAAAATGGGTGTGCTATAGCCTTGGGGCGTGGGGCTGGCGAACTTCGTCCGCCGGACTCGGAATGGGCCGAGACTTTGCGAGGCCCCTCCGTGTGCCAAAAATAGGCCGCGGGCACAGCCGCGCCCAAAAACGAGCGACCGAAGGCCGGGGCCCCAAGTTCGTCCAGCGGAAAAATGCCCCAAAAACGGGTGTGCTATAGCCTTGGGGCGTGGGGCTGGCGAACTTCGTCCGCCGGACTCGGAATGGGCCGAGACTTTGCGAGGCCCCTCCGTGTGCCAAAAATAGGCCGCGGGCACCGCCGCGCCCAAAAACGAGCGACCGAAGGCCGGGGCCCCAAGTTCGTCCAGCGGAAAAATGCCCCAAAAACGGGTGTGCTATAGCCTTGGGGCGTGGGGCTGGCGAACTTCGTCCGCCGGACTCGGAATGGGCCGAGACTTTGCGAGGCCCCTCCGTGTGCCAAAAATAGGCCGCGGGCACAGCCGCGCCCAAAAACGAGCGACCGAAGGCCGGGGCCCCAAGTTCGTCCAGCGGAAAAATGCCCCAAAAACGGGTGTGCTATAGCCTTGGGGCGTGGGGATGGCGAACTTCGTCCGCCGGACTCGGAATGGGCCGAGACTTTGGGAGGCCCCTCCGTGTGCCAAAAATAGGCCGGGGGCACAGCCGCGCCCAAAAACGAGCGACCGAAGGCCGGGGCCCCAAGTTCGTCCAGCGGAAAAATGCCCCAAAAACGGGTGTGCTATAGCCTTGGGGTGTGGGGCTGGCGAACTTCGTCCGCCGGACTCAGAATGGGCCGAGACTTTGCGAGGCCCCTCCGTGTGCCAAAAATAGGCCGCGGTCACAGCCGCGCCCAAAAACGAGCGACCGAAGGCCGGGGCCCCAAGTTCGTCCAGCGGAAAAGTACCCCAAAAACGGGTGTGCTATAGCCTTGGGGCGTGGGGCTGGCGAACTTCGTCCGCCGGACTCGGAATGGGCCGAGACTTTGCGAGGCCCCTCCGTGTGCCAAAAATAGGCCGCGGGCACAGCCGCGCCCAAAAACGAGCGACCGAAGGCATGGGCCCCAAGTTCGTCCAGCGGAAAAATGCCCCAAAAACGGGTGTGCTATAGCCTTGGGGCGTGGGGCTGGCGAACTTCGTCCGCCGGACTCGGAATGGGCCGAGACTTTACGAGGCCCCTCCGTGTGCCAAAAATAGGCCGCGGGCACCGCCGCGCCCAAAAACGAGCGACCGAAGGCCGGGGCCCCAAGTTCGTCCAGCGGAAAAATGCCCCAAAAACGGGTGTGCTATAGCCTTGGGGCGTGGGGCTGGCGAACTTCGTCCGCCGGACTCGGAATGGGCCGAGACTTTGCGAGGCCCCTCCGTGTGCCAAAAATAGGCCGCGGGCACAGCCGCGCCCAAAAACGAGCGACCGAAGGCCGGGGCCCCAAGTTCGTCCAGCGGAAAAATGCCCCAAAAACGGGTGTGCTATAGCCTTGGGGCGTGGGGATGGCGAACTTCGTCCGCCGGACTCGGAATGGGCCGAGACTTTGGGAGGCCCCTCCGTGTGCCAAAAATAGGCCGGGGGCACAGCCGCGCCCAAAAACGAGCGACCGAAGGCCGGGGCCCCAAGTTCGTCCAGCGGAAAAATGCCCCAAAAACGGGTGTGCTATAGCCTTGGGGTGTGGGGCTGGCGAACTTCGTCCGCCGGACTCGGAATGGGCCGAGACTTTGCGAGGCCCCTCCGTGTGCCAAAAATAGGCCGCGGTCACAGCCGCGCCCAAAAACGAGCGACCGAAGGCCGGGGCCCCAAGTTCGTCCAGCGGAAAAGTACCCCAAAAACGGGTGTGCTATAGCCTTGGGGCGTGGGGCTGGCGAACTTCGTCCGCCGGACTCGGAATGGGCCGAGACTTTGCGAGGCCCCTCCGTGTGCCAAAAATAGGCCGCGGGCACAGCCGCGCCCAAAAACGAGCGACCGAAGGCCGGGGCCCCAAGTTCGTCCAGCGGAAAAATGCCCCAAAAACGGGTGTGCTATAGCCTTGGGGCGTGGGGCTGGCGAACTTCGTCCGCCGGACTCGGAATGGGCCGAGACTTTGCGAGGCCCCTCCGTGTGCCAAAAATAGGCCGCGGGCACAGCCGCGCCCAAAAACGAGCGACCGAAGGCCGGGGCCCCAAGTTCGTCCAGCGGAAAAATGCCCCAAAAACGGGTGTGCTATAGCCTTGGGGCGTGGGGCTGGCGAACTTCGTCCGCCGGACTCGGAATGGGCCGAGACTTTGCGAGGCCCCTCCGTGTGCCAAAAATAGGCCGCGGGCACAGCCGTGCCCAAAAACGAGCGACCGAAGGCCGGGGCCCCAAGTTCGTCCAGCGGAAAAATGCCCCAAAAACGGGTGTGCTATAGCCTTGGGGCGTGGGGCTGGCGAATTTCGTCCGCCGGACTCGGAATGGGCCGAGACTTTGCGAGGCCCCTCCGTGTGCCAAAAATAGGCCGCGGGCACAGCCGCGCCCAAAAACGAGCGACCGAAGGCCGGGGCCCCAAGTTCGTCCAGCGGAAAAATGCCCCAAAAACAGGTGTGCTATAGCCTTGGGGCGTGGGGCTGGCGAACTTCGTCCGCCGGACTCGGAATGGGCCGAGACTTTGCAAGGCCCCTCCGTGTGCCAAAAATAGGCCACGGGCACAGCCGCGCCCAAAAACGAGCGACCGAAGGCCGGGTCCCCAAGTTCGTCCAGCGGAAAAATGCCCCAAAAACGGGTGTGCTATAGCCTTGGGGCGTGGGGCTGGCGAACTTCGTCCGCCGGACTCGGAATGGGCCGAGACTTTGCGAGGCCCCTCCGTGTGCCAAAAATATGCCGCGGGCACAGCCGTGCCCAAAAACGAGCGACCGAAGGCCGGGGCCCCAAGTTCGTCCAGCGGAAAAATGCCCCAAAAACGGGTGTGCTATAGCCTTGGGGCGTGGGGCTGGCGAATTTCGTCCGCCGGACTCGGAATGGGCCGAGACTTTGCGAGGCCCCTCCGTGTGCCAAAAATAGGCCGCGGGCACAGCCGCGCCCAAAAACGAGCGACCGAAGGCCGGGGCCCCAAGTTCGTCCAGCGGAAAAATGCCCCAAAAACAGGTGTGCTATAGCCTTGGGGCGTGGGGCTGGCGAACTTCGTCCGCTGGACTCGGAATGGGCCGAGACTTTGCAAGGCCCCTCCGTGTGCCAAAAATAGGCCACGGGCACAGCCGCGCCCAAAAACGAGCGACCGAAGGCCGGGTCCCCAAGTTCGTCCAGCGGAAAAATGCCCCAAAAACGGGTGTGCTATAGCCTTGGGGCGTGGGGCTGGCGAACTTCGTCCGCCGGACTCGGAATGGGCCGAGACTTTGCAAGGCCCCTCCGTGTGCCAAAAATAGGCCGCGGGCACAGCCGCGGCCAAAAACGAGCGACCGAAGGCCGGGGCCCCAAGTTCGTCCAGCGGAAAAATGCCCCAAAAACGGGTGTGCTATAGCCTTGGGGCGTGGGGCTGGCGAACTTTGTCCGCCGGACTCGGAATGGGCCGAGACTTTGCGAGGCCCCTCCGTGTGCCAAAAATAGGCCGCGGGCACAGCCGCGCCCAAAAACGAGCGACCGAAGGCCGGGGCCCCAAGTTCGTCCAGCGGAAAAATGCCCCAAAAACGGGTGTGCTATAGCCTTGGGGCGTGGGGATGGCGAACTTCGTCCGCCGGACTCGGAATGGGCCGAGACTTTGGGAGGCCCCTCCGTGTGCCAAAAATAGGCCGGGGGCACAGCCGCGCCCAAAAACGAGCGACCGAAGGCCGGGGCCCCAAGTTCGTCCAGCGGAAAAATGCCCCAAAAACGGGTGTGCTATAGCCTTGGGGTGTGGGGCTGGCG
Organism: Citrus inodora; assembly: GCA_029721495.1. Lineage (NCBI taxonomy): Eukaryota > Viridiplantae > Streptophyta > Magnoliopsida > Sapindales > Rutaceae > Citrus > Citrus inodora. The sequence continues at coordinate 8,453 of JAQOOB010000131.1, read as the reverse complement.
AACTTCGTCCGCCGGACTCGGAATGGGCCGAGACTTTGCGAGGCCCCTCCGTGTGCCAAAAATAGGCCGCGGTCACAGCCGCGCCCAAAAACGAGCGACCGAAGGCCGGGGCACCAAGTTCGTCCAGCGGAAAAGTGCCCCAAAAACGGGTGTGCTATAGCCTTGGGGCGTGGGGCTGGCGAACTTCGTCCGCCGGACTCGGAATGGGCCGAGACTTTGCGAGGCCCCTCCGTGTGCCAAAAATAGGCCGCGGGCACAGCCGCGCCCAAAAACGAGCGACCGAAGGCCGGGGCCCCAAGTTCGTCCAGCGGAAAAATGCCCCAAAAACGGGTGTGCTATAGCCTTGGGGCGTGGGGCTGGCGAACTTCGTCCGCCGGACTCGGAATGGGCCGAGACTTTGCGAGGCCCCTCCGTGTGCCAAAAATAGGCCGCGGGCACAGCCGCGCCCAAAAACGAGCGACCGAAGGCCGGGGCCCCAAGTTCGTCCAGCGGAAAAATGCCCCAAAAACGGGTGTGCTATAGCCTTGGGGCGTGGGGCTGGCGAACTTCGTCCGCCGGACTCGGAATGGGCCGAGACTTTGCGAGGCCCCTCCGTGTGCCAAAAATAGGCCGCGGGCACAGCCGCGCCCAAAAACGAGCGACCGAAGGCCGGGGCCCCAAGTTCGTCCAGCGGAAAAATGCCCCAAAAACGGGTGTGCTATAGCCTTGGGGCGTGGGGCTGGCGAATTTCGTCCGCCGGACTCGGAATGGGCCGAGACTTTGCGAGGCCCCTCCGTGTGCCAAAAATAGGCCGCGGGCACAGCCGCGCCCAAAAACGAGCGACCGAAGGCCGGGGCCCCAAGTTCGTCCAGCGGAAAAATGCCCCAAAAACGGGTGTGCTATAGCCTTGGGGCGTGGGGCTGGCGAACTTCGTCCGCCGGACTCGGAATGGGCCGAGACTTTGCGAGGCCCCTCCGTGTGCCAAAAATAGGCCGCGGGCACAGCCGTGCCCAAAAACGAGCGACCGAAGGCCGGGGCCCCAAGTTCGTCCAGCGGAAAAATGCCCCAAAAACGGGTGTGCTATAGCCTTGGGGCGTGGGGCTGGCGAATTTCGTCCGCCGGACTCGGAATGGGCCGAGACTTTGCGAGGCCCCTCCGTGTGCCAAAAATAGGCCGCGGGCACAGCCGCGCCCAAAAACGAGCGACCGAAGGCCGGGGCCCCAAGTTCGTCCAGCGGAAAAATGCCCCAAAAACAGGTGTGCTATAGCCTTGGGGCGTGGGGCTGGCGAACTTCGTCCGCCGGACTCGGAATGGGCCGAGACTTTGCAAGGCCCCTCCGTGTGCCAAAAATAGGCCACGGGCACAGCCGCGCCCAAAAACGAGCGACCGAAGGCCGGGTCCCCAAGTTCGTCCAGCGGAAAAATGCCCCAAAAACGGGTGTGCTATAGCCTTGGGGCGTGGGGCTGGCGAACTTCGTCCGCCGGACTCGGAATGGGCCGAGACTTTGCAAGGCCCCTCCGTGTGCCAAAAATAGGCCGCGGGCACAGCCGCGGCCAAAAACGAGCGACCGAAGGCCGGGGCCCCAAGTTCGTCCAGCGGAAAAATGCCCCAAAAACGGGTGTGCTATAGCCTTGGGGCGTGGGGCTGGCGAACTTTGTCCGCCGGACTCGGAATGGGCCGAGACTTTGCGAGGCCCCTCCGTGTGCCAAAAATAGGCCGCGGGCACAGCCGCGCCCAAAAACGAGCGACCGAAGGCCGGGGCCCCAAGTTCGTCCAGCGGAAAAATGCCCCAAAAACGGGTGTGCTATAGCCTTGGGGCGTGGGGATGGCGAACTTCGTCCGCCGGACTCGGAATGGGCCGAGACTTTGGGAGGCCCCTCCGTGTGCCAAAAATAGGCCGGGGGCACAGCCGCGCCCAAAAACGAGCGACCGAAGGCCGGGGCCCCAAGTTCGTCCAGCGGAAAAATGCCCCAAAAACGGGTGTGCTATAGCCTTGGGGTGTGGGGCTGGCGAACTTCGTCCGCCGGACTCGGAATGGGCCGAGACTTTGCGAGGCCCCTCCGTGTGCCAAAAATAGGCCGCGGTCACAGCCGCGCCCAAAAACGAGCGACCGAAGGCCGGGGCCCCAAGTTCGTCCAGCGGAAAAGTGCCCCAAAAACGGGTGTGCTATAGCCTTGGGGCGTGGGGCTGGCGAACTTCGTCCGCCGGACTCGGAATGGGCCGAGACTTTGCGAGGCCCCTCCGTGTGCCAAAAATAGGCCGCGGGCACAGCCGCGCCCAAAAACGAGCGACCGAAGGCCGGGGCCCCAAGTTCGTCCAGCGGAAAAATGCCCCAAAAACGGGTGTGCTATAGCCTTGGGGCGTGGGGCTGGCGAACTTCGTCCGCCGGACTCGGAATGGGCCGAGACTTTGCGAGGCCCCTCCGTGTGCCAAAAATAGGCCGCGGGCACAGCCGCGCCCAAAAACGAGCGACCGAAGGCCGGGGCCCCAAGTTCGTCCAGCGGAAAAAATGCCCCAAAAACGGGTGTGCTATAGCCTTGGGGCGTGGGGCTGGCGAACTTCGTCCGCCGGACTCGGAATGGGCCGAGACTTTGCGAGGCCCCTCCGTGTGCCAAAAATAGGCCGCGGGCACAGCCGCGCCCAAAAACGAGCGACCGAAGGCCGGGGCCCCAAGTTCGTCCAGCGGAAAAATGCCCCAAAAACGGGTGTGCTATAGCCTTGGGGCGTGGGGCTGGCGAATTTCGTCCGCCGGACTCGGAATGGGCCGAGACTTTGCGAGGCCCCTCCGTGTGCCAAAAATAGGCCGCGGGCACAGCCGCGCCCAAAAACGAGCGACCGAAGGCCGGGGCCCCAAGTTCGTCCAGCGGAAAAATGCTCCAAAAACGGGTGTGCTATAGCCTTGGGGCGTGGGGCTGGCGAACTTCGTCCGCCGGACTCGGAATGGGCCGAGACTTTGCGAGGCCCCTCCGTGTGCCAAAAATAGGCCGCGGGCACAGCCGTGCCCAAAAACGAGCGACCGAAGGCCGGGGCCCCAAGTTCGTCCAGCGGAAAAATGCCCCAAAAATGGGTGTGCTATAGCCTTGGGGCGTGGGGCTGGCGAACTTCGTCCGCCGGACTTGGAATGGGCCGAGACTTTACGAGGCCCCTCCGTGTGCCAAAAATAGGCCGCGGGCAAAGCCGCGCCCAAAAACGAGCGACCGAAGGCCGGGGCCCCAAGTTCGTCCAGCGGAAAAATGCCCCAAAAACGGGTGTGCTATAGCCTTGGGGCGTGGGGCTGGCGAACATCGTCCGCCGGACTCGGAATGGGCCGAGACTTTGCGAGGCCCCTCCGTGTGCCAAAAATAGGCCGCGGGCACAGCCGCGCCCAAAAACGAGCGACCGAAGGCCGGGGCCCCAAGTTCGTCCAGCGGAAAAATGCCCCAAAAACGGGTGTGCTATAGCCTTGGGGCGTGGGGCTGGCGAACTTCGTCCGCCGGACTCGGAATGGGCCGAGACTTTGCGAGGCCCCTCCGTGTGCCAAAAATAGGCCGCGGGCACAGCCGCGCCCAAAAACGAGCGACCGAAGGCCGGGGCCCCAAGTTCGTCCAGCGGAAAAATGCCCCAAAAACGGGTGTGCTATAGCCTTGGGGCGTGGGGCTGGCGAACTTCGTCCGCCGGACTCGGAATGGGCCGAGACTTTGCGAGGCCCCTCCGTGTGCCAAAAATAGGCCGCGGGCACAGCCGCGCCCAAAACCGAGCGACCGAAGGCCGGGGCCCCAAGTTCGTCCAGCGGAAAAATGCCCCAAAAACGGGTGTGCTATAGCCTTGGGACGTGGGGCGGGCGAACTTCGTCCGCCGGACTCGGAATGGGCCGAGACTTTACGAGGCCCCTCCGTGTGCCAAAAATAGGCCGCGGGCACAGCCGCGCCCAAAAACGAGCGACCGAAGGCCAGGGCCCCAAGTTCGTCCAGCGGAAAAATGCCTATTTTTGGTACACGGAGGGGCCTCGCAAAGTCTCGGCCCATTCCGAGTCCGGCGGACGAAGTTCGCCAGCCCCACGCCCCAAGGCTATAGCACACCGCGCCCAAAAACGAGCGACCGAAGGCCGGGGCCCCAAGTTCGTCCAGCGGAAAAATGCCCCAAAAACGGGTGTGCTATAGCCTTGGGGGGTGGGGCTGGCGAACTTCGTCCGCCGGACTCGGAATGGGCCGAGACTTTGCGAGGCCCCTCCGTGTGCCAAAAATAGGCCGCGGGCACAGCCGCGCCCAAAAACGAGCGACCGAAGGCCGGGGCCCCAAGTTCGTCCAGCGGAAAAATGCCCCAAAAACGGGTGTGCTATAGCCTTGGGGCGTGGGGCTGGCGAACTTCGTCCGCCGGACTCGGAATGGGCCGAGACTTTGCGAGGCCCCTCCGTGTGCCAAAAATAGGCCGCGGGCACAGCCGCGCCCAAAAACGAGCGACCGAAGGCCGGGGCCCCAAGTTCGTCCAGCGGTAAAATGCCCCAAAAACGGGTGTGCTATAGCCTTGGGGCGTGGGGCTGGCGAACTTCGTCCGCCGGACTCGGAATGGGCCGAGACTTTGCGAGGCCCCTCCGTGTGCCAAAAATAGGCCGCGGGCACAGCCGCGCCCAAAAACGAGCGACCGAAGGCCGGGGCCCCAAGTTCGTCCAGCGGAAAAATGCCCCAAAAACGGGCGTGCTATAGCCTTGGGGCGTGGGGCTGGCGAACTTCGTCCGCCGGACTCGGAATGGGCCGAGACTTTGCGAGGCCCCTCCGTGTTCCAAAAATAGGCCGCGGGCACAGCCGCGCCCAAAAACGAGCGACCGAAGGGCCGGGCCCCAAGTTCGTCCAGCGGAAAAATGCCCCAAAAACGGGTGTGCTATAGCCTTGGGGCGTGGGGCTGGCGAACTTCGTCCGCCAAAGTCTCGGCCCGAACTTCCGTGGCCCCTCCGTGTGCCAAAAATAGGCCGCGGGCAAAGCCGCGCCCAAAAACGAGCGACCGAAGGCCGGGGCCCCAAGTTCGTCCAGCGGAAAAATGCCCCAAAAACGGGTGTGCTATAGCCTTGGGGCGTGGGGCTGGCGAACTTCGTCCGCCGGACTCGGAATGGGCCGAGACTTTGCGAGGCCCCTCCGTGTGCCAGAAATAGGCCGCGGGCACAGCCGCGCCCAAAAACGAGCGACCGAAGGCCGGGGCCCCAAGTTCGTCCAGCGGAAAAATGCCCCAAAAACGGGTGTGCTATAGCCTTGGGGCATGGGGCTGGCGAACTTCGTCCGCCGGACTCGGAATGGGCCGAGACTTTGCGAGGCCCCTCCGTGTGCCAAAAATAGGCCGCGGGCACAGCCGCGCCCAAAAACAAGCGACCCAAGCCCGGGTCCCCAAGTTCGTCCAGCGGAAAAATGCCCCAAAAACGGGTGTGCTATAGCCTTGGGGCGTGGGGCTGGCGAACTTCGTCCGCCGGACTCGGAATGGGCCGAGACTTTGCGAGGCCCCTCCGTGTGCCAAAAATAGGCCGCGGGCACAGCCGCGCCCAAAAACGAGCGACCGAAGGCCGGGGCCCCAAGTTCGTCCAGCGGAAAAATGCCCCAAAAACGGGTGTGCTATAGCCTTGGGGCGTGGGGCTGGCGAACTTCGTCCGCCGGACTCGGAATGGGGCGAGACTTTACGAGGCCCCTCCGTGTGCCAAAAATAGGCCGCGGGCACAGCCGCGCCCAAAAACGAGCGACCGAAGGCCGGGGCCCCAAGTTCGTCCAGCGGAAAAACGCCCCAAAAACGGGTGTGCTATAGCCTTGGGGCGTGGGGCTGGCGAACTTCGTCCGCCAGACTCGGAATGGGCCGAGACTTTGCGAGGCCCCTCCGTGTGCCAAAAATAGGCCGCGGGCACAGCCGCGCCCAAAAACGAGCGACCGAAGGCCGGGGCCCCAAGTTCGTCCAGCGGAAAAATGCCCCAAAAACGGGTGTGCTATAGCTTTGGGGCGTGGGGCTGGCGAACTTCGTCCGCCGGACTCGGAATGGGCCGAGACTTTGCGAGGCCCCTCCGTGTGCCAAAAATAGGCCGCGGGCACAGCCGCGCCCAAAAACGAGCGACCGAAGGCCGGGGCCCCAAGTTCGTCCAGCGGGAAAATGCCCCAAAAACGGGTGTGCTATAGCCTTGGGGCGTGGGGCTGGCGAACTTCGTCCGCCGGACTCAGAATGGGCCGAGACTTTGCGAGGCCCCTCCGTATGCCAAAAATAGGCCGCGGGCACAGCCGCGCCCAAAAACGAGCGACCGAAGGCCGGGGCCCCAACTTCGTCCAGCGGAAAAATGCCCCAAAAACGGGTGTGCTATAGCCTTGGGGCGTGGTGCTGGCGAACTTCGTCCGCCGGACTCGGAATGGGCCGAGACTTTGCGAGGCCCCTCCGTGTGCCAAAAATAGGCCGCGGGCACAGCCGCGCCCAAAAACGAGCGACCGAAGGCCGGGGCCCCAAGTTCGTCCAGCGGAAAAATGCCCCAAAAACGGGTGTGCTATAGCCTTGGGGCGTGGGGCTGGCGAACTTCGTCCGCCGGACTCGGAATGGGCCGAGACTTTGCGAGGCCCCTCCGTGTGCCAAAAATAGGCCGCGGGCACAGCCGCGCCCAAAAACGAGCGACCGAAGGCCGGGGCCCCAAGTTCGTCCAGCGGAAAAATGCCCCAAAAACGGGTGTGCTATAGCCTTGGGGCGTGGGGCTGGCGAACTTCGTCCGCCGGACTCGGAATGGGCCGAGACTTTACGAGGCCCCTCCGTGTGCCAAAAATAGGCCGCGGGCACAGCCGCGCCCAAAAACGAGCGACCGAAGGCCGGGGCCCCAAGTTCGTCCAGCGGAAAAATGCCCCAAAAACGGGTGTGCTATAGCCTTGGGGCGTGGGGCTGGCGAACTTCGTCCGCCGGACTCGGAATGGGCCGAGACTTTACAAGGCCCCTCCGTGTGCCAAAAATAGGCCGCGGGCACAGCCGCGCCCAAAAACGAGCGACCGAAGGCCGGGGCCCCAAGTTCGTCCAGCGGAAAAATGCCCCAAAAACGGGTGTGCTATAGCCTTGGGGCGTGGGGCTGGCGAACTTCGTCCGCCGGACTCGGAATGGGCCGAGACTTTACGAGGCCCCTCCGTGTGCCAAAAATAGGGCGCGGGCACAGCCGCGCCCAAAAACGAGCGACCGAAGGCCGGGGCCCCAAGTTCGTCCAGCGGAAAAATGCCCCAAAAACGGGTGTGCTATAGCCTTGGGGCGTGGGGCTGGCGAACTTCGTCCGCCGGACTCGGAATGGGCCGAGACTTTGCGAGGCCCCTCCGTGTGCCAAAAATAGGCCGCGGGCACAGCCGCGCCCAAAAACGAGCGACCGAAGGCCGGGGGCCCCAAGTTCGTCCAGCGGAAAAATGCCCCAAAAACGGGTGTGCTATAGCCTTGGGGCGTGGGGATGGCGAACTTCGTTCGCCGGACTCGGAATGGGCCGAGACTTTGGGAGGCCCCTCCGTGTGCCAAAAATAGGCCGGGGGCACAGCCGCGCCCAAAAACGAGCGACCGAAGGCCGGGGCCCCAAGTTCGTCCAGCGGAAAAATGCCCCAAAAACGGGTGTGCTATAGCCTTGGGGTGTGGGGCTGGCGAACTTCGTCCGCCGGACTCGGAATGGGCCGAGACTTTGCGAGGCCCCTCCGTGTGCCAAAAATAGGCCGCGGTCACAGCCGCGCCCAAAAACGAGCGACCGAAGGCCGGGGCCCCAAGTTCGTCCAGCGGAAAAGTGCCCCAAAAGCGGGTGTGCTATAGCCTTGGGGCGTGGGGCTGGCGAACTTCGTCCGCCGGACTCGGAATGGGCCGAGACTTTGCGAGGCCCCTCCGTGTGCCAAAAATAGGCCGCGGGCACAGCCGCGCCCAAAAACGAGCGACCGAAGGCCGGGGCCCCAAGTTCGTCCAGCGGAAAAATGCCCCAAAAACGGGTGTGCTATAGCCTTGGGGCGTGGGGCTGGCGAACTTCGTCCGCCGGACTCAGAATGGGCCGAGACTTTGCGAGGCCCCTCCGTATGCCAAAAATAGGCCGCGGGCACAGCCGCGCCCAAAAACGAGTGACCGAAGGCCGGGGCCCCAAGTTCGTCCAGCGGAAAAATGCCCCAAAAACGGGTGTGCTATAGCCTTGGGGCGTGGTGCTGGCGAACTTCGTCCGCCAGACTCGGAATGGGCCGAGACTTTGCGAGGCCCCTCCGTGTGCCAAAAATAGGCCGCGGGCACAGCCGCGCCCAAAAACGAGCGACCGAAGGCCGGGGCCCCAAGTTCGTCCAGCGGAAAAATGCCCCAAAAATGGGTGTGCTATAGCCTTGGGGCGTGGGGCTGGCGAACTTCGTCCGCCGGACTCGGAATGGGCCGAGACTTTGCGAGGCCCCTCCGTGTGCCAAAAATAGGCCGCGGGCACAGCCGCGCCCAAAAACGAGCGACCGAAGGCCGGGGCCCCAAGTTCGTCCAGCGGAAAAATGCCCCAAAAACGGGTGTGC
>JAQOOB010000130.1:0-80264 GCA_029721495.1 Citrus inodora | reverse complement strand
AAAATCTATTTAACAAATATTTATTGAAAATATTTGTAATAAATGCAATTATATTATTAAAATAAATGTAATAATTAATATTTAAAAATTATTTTTAATATTAAAATATTCTAAAATTATTGGTCTACTAGCTTAAACTAGTTATTTATTGTATTTATTAAAAATTTTGAAGTTATTTTTTTAGATACTATATTTAAAGGGTGTTATAGTGAAAAATAGGTCTCGCTATCTATTATTAAAAATTTGAGGGTCTCCATAACTATTTTCCCAAATCTTGGGAATATAATTGTCTTTTTTCCTTAGAAAAAGGATAACTAAACCCCAAAAGTTTGAAAAATGGTCATGTATAACCCCAAATTTTTAATAAGGGACACCAAGACCCCCCTTTGACTATAATACCCTTTGGCTCTATTAACTCAAAAAAATTGACACTAATGTTTTGTAATAAATAGAAATATAATATTAAAGTAAACGTAAAAATATATAAGTTTTAAAATAATTTCAATATCTAAAAAAATATTTTAGTACTTCACGATCTTATATTATATTAAATAAAATTTATGATAAATGAAGGCCTAATAGTAAAATAAATATATCAAAATTAAATTATTTTCAATATTATATAAAATAATTTTAATATTATTATTGCATGGATATATTTTATTAATTGTAAAACCTATTTAACCCAAAGATTTATTTAAAAATATTTATAATAAGTACAGATATATTATTCAAATAAATATAATAATTTACATTTTAAAAGTTATTATATATTAAAAAATATTCTAATATTTTTAGTCTATTAGACAAATTAAATTATTTAAATTATATTTATATTTATTAAAAAGTTTAAAGTCAAAATTTTCAATTACTATTTAAAAAAAGGTATGATAGTTAAAAAGAAGGTCTTGGTGTGCCTTATTGAATACTTAGAGAGGATTAAATGATCATTTTTCTAAATTTTAGGGACGTAGGTTTCTTTATCTCATTTTGCTTTATTGTAAAATGAAAACACACCACTATTCAACAAGTGAATAAATACAAATGGTGGGCTGGAATGTTATCCACCCAAAGTACAACTTCAGATTGCTCCAAGGCTAGTCTAGCTAAATTGTGAGCTATTACATCACTGGCTCTTGGAAAATATTGAATTGATATTTGTTGTTGCCTCTTAATACAAGTTTGCAAATAGATATGACCCAATAAAGTTCAGTTCTTGTGCTTTTCTTGTTCAAAACCAGATCTACAACCTCCTGTGAATAAGTTTCTATGATTAATGGCTAATATCCCAACTTTTTTGCAATTTCAATACCAAGTCTTGCAGTTTCTGCTTCGGTATAGGCTACCTCCTGCTGGAAACAAGAAGGTTGCATAGCTGCTGCTATTACTTTGCCTCTAGAATCTTTAATCACAGTCCCCAGACCAACTCTTCTCTGCTCAACCGCAACTAATGCATCCACATTAACTTTGAAACAACTTGTTGGTGGGAATTGCCATTTGGAAGTTGCATTAGATTTTTTCTCTAGAGATGTCTGCAGTTGAGGCAACTGAATCTTTTTATAAGAATGAACCACTTCATCTGCTTTAGAGGCTGATAATTGAGAATCTTCCTTCTTATTTTCAAAGATGAAAAGATTCCTTGCATGCCAAATAGCCCAATAGGTAGCAACTATCAACTCCATATCTAACGTACTCCTTTTACCTGCTATCTCTTGAAAAAAACCAAGAATATCCCCCCTTCCAGGAGCCTGACATGATCTTCAAAAGGGGTCAACCTCCAAATGTTTTTGGACACTTTGCATCTAACAAGTGTATGGCAAATGGACTCCTCTGTTCGTCTACATTTATGACACCATGGGCTTGAGAGGATTTTCTTCTTCCAAAGGTTTTGAGCCGTAGGTAACAAATTCCTTTTTGCTCTCCACATGAATATCTTTAGTTTTGCTGGAAGTTCTAGAGACCAAATTGCTTTCCATGGAGATTGTTGATTGTGTGAGCTGCTGGCTTGGTCTAGAAATTTAAACTTTAAAGCCACTTGGTAGCTGCTTTTTACTGAATAAACTCCTTTCTTGTCAAATGCTATATAGCCTGATTTGAACTTGGTTGCCTTGGGAGGGGAATCTTCATAATTTGATCTGCATCTTCCTTTAAGAAACATTGCAGAATCACCTCTTCCTTCCATGTATGATTGTCATCTATCAGCTCAGACACTGTGGATTCCAGTGGTAGCTTTGGTGGTGAGAAAGGCTTAAAAGTGGTAGGTCTTGGCAACCAACAATCTTGATAAATCTGCACTCTCTGTCCATCTCCAATCCTTCATCTTAGACCCTTTTGAATTACATGTTTTCCGCACAAAATGCTCCTCCAAATATAAGAAGGTTTTGATCCTATTTTGGCATGCAAAAAATCTGAGTTCTTGAAATATCTAACCTGCAGAACCTTCGTAACTAAAGAATCAGGATATTAGATCACTCGCCAGCCTTGTTTAGCAATCATTGCTTGATTAAAAATGGATAGGTCTCGGAAACCTAGCCCCCTCTACATTTAGCCTGACACATTCTCTCCCATTTAGTCTAGTGAATTGACCTCTAATATGACTTTTAGTTCCACCAAAATCCAGCTATAGCTTTCTGTAAATCCTCACACAATCCTAATGGAAGTTTGAAAACGCTCATAGCATAGGTAGGCATTGCCTGAGCTATTGCTTTGATAAGGGCCTCTTTCCCTCCACTTGAAAAAAACTTTGACTGCCAAGTAGATATTTTGCTTATGATTCTAAGCTTTATGTCTTGGAAAAGGCTTCTCTTAGTTTTACCCACCATTGAAAGCAACCCTAAGTATTTCTCATATCTTGAGAGAACTTGAAGTTGGAATAGATTCTTTATTACAGAAATATGCTCTGGCTTTGTTTTCCCACTAAAGAACATAGATGACTTCTCAAAATTGAAAATTTGACCTGAAGCTGCAGTATAACAATAAAAAATTCCTTTTAAGTTGGAGCAATCTTCAGTTGTTGCCCTTGTGAAGATCAAGCTGCCGTCTGCAAAGAGAAGGTGAGTAATGGAAAACTCTTTGTTGAACCTCAGACCTTGAATCAACTGCATTTTTTCTGCTTGGATGAGCATGTTTGAAAGAACTTCTGCACACAAGATAAACAAATAAGGGGACAACGAACAACCTTGTCTTAAACCTCTTTGTGGTTGGATCAAGCCTTTAGCAACTCCATTTATCAGCACTGAGAAGGATGATGTAGAGATGCATTTCATAATCAATTCTACCCATTTATAAGAAAACCCCAATCTTTCCATAGTGCATTTCAAAAAGTTCCACTCCACCTTATCGTAAGCCTTACTAATATCCAATTTCAAAGCTACCAGCCCATTCTTTTTTCCTTTACTATGTCTTATTTTATGAAGACATTCATACCCTATAATTATATTGTCTGTGATAAGCCTATTAGGGATAAAGGCACTTTGAGTGGGAGAGATTACAAGATGCAAAACATGTTTTAATCTATTAGCAATTGGTTTTGCAATAATTCTATAAATTACATCGCACAAGCTAATAGGTCGATAATCCATAACTCTCATAAGTTTAACAATCTTTGGAATTAGAGCTATATAAGTATGATTTAAAGGAGCCATGTTACCTCCTTCATTGAGGATGTGAAGGCACGTTGTTAATACTCCCTTGCTCACTGATTTCCAATGCTTTTGGAAAAAGATAGACGGTAAACCATCTGGACTAAGAGTTTTTGTTGAATGCATCTGGTTCAAAGCTGTTACAATCTCCTCCTCTAAAAAAGGTTGGTTCAGCTGATCATTGATCTCTGTATTCACCTTGATTTGCATGTTTTTTAGGGTAGCTTCCAACTGATTCTGTGAGGGGTGTGTTGTCGTAAATAGCTTGTCGAAATAATCACAAAATAGCCTTTCAACTTCATCAACTTCTTCTCTTCACTTCTGGTTCTCATCGTAAATTCCCTTTATAGTATTCTTCCTCCTCATAGCTGAGGCTTTGGAGTGGAAAAATTTTGTATTCTTGTCCCCTTCCTTGAGCCATACAGCCCTAGATCTTTGTCTCTAATAAATTTCCTCTTTAATCAGCATCTCATCAATTTGTCTCCCAATAAGCTTTATATGCTCACCCCTAGAATAGTGTCAATTTCTTTCTCTAATATCTTCAATTCATTCATCAAACCTTCTAGTTTCCTTTTTCTGCCTCCAAATTCCACCTTGCTTCATCTTACCAATTCTGCCATTGAGTCATTTGCCTTCTTTTTAAACAAAGCAACATGATTCCCAAGACTTCAGTTATTGTCATCAACCCACTCTTACTTTTCCATCTCTTACATCTTTCATACAGGCTCTACATATCCTCATAATGGATCATTGTGAACGATCTTCTTTTATGCTCAACTCCTCTTCCTTTTTCCTCCACTTCCAAAATAATCGGATTATGTTCAGATGTCCAAGTTTCTAAATGCAATGCAGCATGTTCCTAAAAAATGGTTCTCCACTTCCGAAAACACAAAAATCTATCTAATATTTCTCCACTAAATGAGGGCCAAATCTCCTGTTTGACTAAGTGAAGGGATGACCTATACAACCCAAATCACTCAATCCACAGTCCTTGACTTCTCTAAAATCATTAACAGCTGACACACATATGTTATTTCTCTCTATTTTCTCATTTACAAGCAAGATTTTGTTAAAATCGCCAAAACATAGCCACGACAGTGAGGATAAATCCGTTAACCTACGTAACAATATCCAGGTATTGTGTTTTTGCTCTGCCTCTGGATGCCCATAAACACCCGTACATCTCCAATAACTGCCATTTTCAAAATTTACTACAACATCTATATAATGCTTACTCAAAGATTTAACCTCTACTACTACCTCCGAACTCCATAATAGAGCTAGGCCACCTCCAAGACAACTCCTATCTACTGGAAAACAATTATCGAACATTAACTCTTTACCTTTTCTTTGCATTTGCTTATGCTCTAGCTTAGTCTTACACAGAAACAGTATCTAAGGCTTTTGCATTTGGAGAACGTTTTTTGTTTCTCGGAACACTTGTTGGTTCCCCAACCCACGAACGTTCCAGCTCATGATCCTTATTGATGTTAGCGGGGCTGGTGACCAGCTTTCGCCGATGAATTTTGCGACACTATTGTTTCCAGTTCCATCTCTCTATGACTCTTCACTTCCTGCTTCAGCTTTTCTTTTGAGCTCCGAGAAACTATGAGAATTGAAAAGGTTTGGCTACTGACTCTCCTTTTCTTTTCATTTGGGCTTGCTTATACAACTCATTTCTTGCCCTTTTTATTGCTCCTTGCCCATCAATGCAGTTTAGAGTATTCTGAAGTTTTCTAGCTTGTAATTTCCACTTTTGCTTTTTTGGTTTTTTTTTTCAGCTACATTCGGCCCATTTATATCCTTTGTGTCATTTGCAATTTGGACTATTTATAAGCCTTTTTCTATTTAAAGGTCCATCTCTTGTACCTCGGTAGATGTAGCCTCGTTTTCCTTCTTTTGTTTTCTCCTTTTGCATTGCTCTAATTTTAGTATCCCGCTCAATTGCCTTTTGGTTTCCCGCGTCATTTTTCTGTTTCCCAAGTGCTGTATCATATTCGACTATCCCATACTGTCCTTGATCACTATTTTTTTACGCTTCTGTAACACCTACTCCTTGGCTTTGTTGAAAACCCGACCCTTTTTCAATGTGGAACTGATTTGACCCTTCTCCCCCACCCGGTTTATTGATTTTGCCAAGTGCTAATAGAGATGAAACTTCCTTAACTGGAACTTCATTTCCTTTTTTTCTAGCATCTGACGACCAATCCTCCTTCGTATTTTTCATCTTTTTCTTATCAGCTAGCGTAAGAGCTTTTAACAATGGCACATACTATATTTCCTTCCTTGATTGGTTTTTGTACTTTGCACAAACTCTGTATTGATGGCCAATACAACCACACACAAAATAGAAGTCTAGTAGTCTCTCATACCTCACTAGCATTGGAACTGGTTTTTCCCCTTCATCCTCCTACTCTAACTCCAACATTTGGATAAATGACTTTGTGACATCTATAGATATTCACAGTCTAATGTACTTGCCAAAACAATCCCCATTATTGTCTGTTCCAACTTCCTCTACTTGGCCGATTGCTTTTCCTAGCTCTTGAATGGTTTCTGTGTCCATACATATGATTGGCACATTGTTTATTTGGACCTAAAAAGATACATGCGTAAAATCTTGTTTTGTAATTTCCCCAATGCCTATAGGGTCTTTTAGAATTATAAGACCCTTTTCAAAGTGCCAAGGGCCACTTGATAGAATCTTCCTTTTGTCTACCTCAGCTCTAAACTTGAAAAGAAAAATGTTCTCCCCCATTTCCTCGATCTTGACTTCCCTCATTGTTTTCCACACAGTCTGTAGTGCTAATTTAAGCCTTTCAATTGGGACTTTTCGATTCAGTAGAACCTTACCCACTGAACAGCCCGCAACAATCTTCTCCCCTTTTAGTTTCATACTACTTTTGAAAGTAATCTTGCTTTTGCCTTCCCCACTCAATGATATTTCTTGACACCTTTTGATAATCTCCTTTGTATCCATCACCTTTTTTTCCCCAAACCCCACCAAACTCCCTTTTTAAAAGATTCCAGGACTCAAAACCATAGACAAAAATTCTTTACTCCCCTATTATAGCTAGACACTAAAATTATGACGAATGATAAAGAACAAAAGAGAAAGACTAAGAAAAAAAACTGAAAAACCCAAATGATGTGGGTGAAATACAAGTGTACAACCCAAGAGTGGGTGAATTGGTATTTTAAAAATTATCCTAATAAAACCACATAACAATCCAATCTAACGCATTAATAAATTCGAAAGCAATAAGTTCAATAAAAAAACAATAACAAATAAGTAAGAGAGAAGAGAAACAAATACACGAATTTTTACGTGGTTCAGCAATCCCCCCTGCATCCATGCCTCCAAGCGATCCAAGCTTGAGAATTTCACTATCCAAGCCTTCCAAGACTTCAAATGTTTACAATTGACTTCAAGGTGTCAATGAACCTTTACAACAAAGAGATTATCTCCCAATCTCTTCACTCAAGTGTCTCACACACTCAAACACTCACAATTAAGATGAAGAAATAAAAGTTACAACAGAATAAACTCACTTAAAAAGTAGATGAACAAATTAAAGAACAAAAATGATTCAATGAATAATGATTTACGAATTGAGAGCTCAAGATATGATGTGTGCTTTTTGTTTTTTCCTTGCTAGAGAGCTTGAAAATGAATTGGATTTGAGTTTATATAGTTTGAGTTAAAAATTAGCCGTTATGCAGATTTTGGTGATAACCAGCTAACTGTTTATGGAATCCGGTTAGTTGCTTTCATGTTACTGTTACAACAAAAATTTAAATTTCAGAACATCCGGTGTGCCGCTTACGAAATCTGGATAGCCGTTTATGTTCCAGAAACTTACTGTCCAAAATTATAGTTTGACCTTAAAACTTTATATAACTATACTATGACCCAAAACGTTATGAATCTTTTCAGATAAGTACAATTTTGGAATTTCTAAGTAATACTTTGTTAATCCCAAAACTTTTTAAAATTATGATATTACCCAAACTATGTGAAATTATAGAATAGCCCAATATATTTAAATATTTTCAAATAAGTCCAAATTCGAAATTGAAAATAATATTTATTAAAAATCAAAGATTGTAAAATTCTTTCATTTTAGTCCACAACTTGAAAAAGAACTTAACTCCATAAAATCATTTTCTTATTATAAAAGCACAATACATATATTTTTGTTCAACCAAAAACATGTGATTTGTTATCATCAAAATCAATATTTATAGCCATATAGGCTAATAGTGGGTTACTTGGAAGAGCCACTGATGACCGACTTTTCAGCTCTCATTTTGTTTTTCAGAGAAAAACAAAAGGTAGGACTTTTATTTGCCCTTATTATTTTTTATTTTTCAAAAGCATAACACAACCTACCAAAAAGTATACCAAAAGCCTCCTTAAAAATTTAACAACAACCTAACCCAGGCTAAGTGGTCAAAATAAATTCTAAAAGAATAAGTGTCCTTCTCCCATGTCTTTTTTAATTTTTACTTTTGGAGTCGAGTGATCATCTCTGCTAAGATTTGCCTCCGGGTTATTGTTGTCGTGTCTATCTTTGTCTTGCATGGGCAAGATCGCAAGATGAAGTTCTCAGAATTCTCTGATTTCTATAAGAATTTACCAAAACATTATATTATTATTGTTGTACCCGATCCGATCCGAAAACCCGATTGGGTTTCTTGAAAAAAAAAAGCCTAAGCACATACACTCACGCCACACACAGTCACACAAACACACACAACACAAATCACAAATTCATTTACAGCACACACACACACACAAAAACACAAGGCTGCTGCTGCACACAAAATACATCCACGGACCACGGTCAATCACACCCAATGGCCAACAGCAAGTCACCAATGGAGTCCACACTTCAAGAAGCGTCTGATTTGTTGTGAATTTCCTAGGTGCTCACTGCCGCTCAGTGTTGCTGCAAGTTTGCTGGTCCGCAATTGCTGCTGCCTACTGCGCACCCAATTGATTCTCAATCTGCTGCTGCGTATCCGTGGCCACTGATTTGCAACCAAGTGCCAAGTGCCACCGAAATTCAACTGTGATATTCTTGATAAACTGTTCCTTTAATATCATCTTCTCATCTTATCTTTCTCAGCGACGATTATACATACATACATACATACATACATACATACATACATACATACAAACATACATACATACATACATACATACATACATACATACATATATATATATATACATATATATATATATATACATATATATACATACATATATATATATATATATACATACACCCACATGCCTGAAAATATTGCCTTGGTAATGAAATTCTTTGAGTCTCTTGGCACCATCTTTTAGTCATTAAAATTGCATATAAGGTTAATAAAATCCTCCTCGTTCCTTCCGAGAAATTAATTCAAAATGGTCTATTATGATAACTCAGGTTCATAGAATCTAAACTTATATGAAAAGAAATATTAGTAAATTACACGCATTGTAGTTGAACTTTTACAGGAGTTGTATAAAATCCCAAACTTGATCTGAATTTTGCTACTCCAAGACCTTATCTGCATTCTGCTGCTCCAAGACTCGAACTCAACCCAATTTTTTGACCCTATCTTAACCGATCCAAACATTTATCGGATCGGGTTGGGTCGGGTCGGGTTGGGTTGTAAGTTAGGGTTGTATTTGGATCAATGTCTGCCCAACCCGAACAACCCGAAACTCGATTGAGTTGACCCAAACCCCACCCGAACCCGATTTTGCCCACCCCTTATTTTGATAATATTACAAGATACTCTTGCTGTTAATTATAGTACACCATTGTCTTTTATTCTTTTCTTATATGATTTTTATAAAAATACTCTTGCAATAACCTTATAGACATTAATTAACAAAAAATATTAATCTAACAAAATTAGTCAAGTCCTAGAATTCCGTTGCCAAGTTTCGAAAACTTAAATGGTAACTAAATTCAATTTTTAAGAGAGACTAAACTGTCATTCTCTATGAAAAAAAATTAGTTTTCCTTGTAATAAAATACGACTACTTATTACGTATTAAAACCTCTTTTTGCATTAAAAAATAGTACAAAAAAACTCATTTTGTTCAAAAAATGAGTCTGTATGCCTTAAAAGAATGTTATATGACCAATACTTATAAAAAAAGGGAAAAAAGGGGCAACCATTTCGCCAAAACATAGATGTCAGCATCTTTTTCCCTTTTACATGAGAATAAGCACAACTGAAAAAAAAAACAAGTAAGAAGATAAACAAAATTACTTCTATCTCTAATTCATATGGTGAATTTAATTAGTTTAGCACTCCTTCGGACTCAGAAATTGCAACCATGTAGACAAACATGTCTAATTATTCATGGAGAAGAGAGAGAGAGCCCATGAAAAAAGTTTAAGGGTGTTACTTTAGATCCGTAGATGGAAACAACAACAGATGTGTTTGCAGCTATTGACGTAACGTTTTGTTAGATTTCGCTCTAACTTATAACTTATGTTCTCATTAAGAGAAGAAGCTATAAAAAATTCACAATTAGAATTTGAAATGAGAAAACTCAAATTTTGATTCAAGATAGGTTGATTATTACAGAGGGTTTAGTACATATTTATATTACTCATATTCAATTGTACCTACCACACTCCACTCAACAGACACACCAACTACAATCCACGAAACAAAACACACCTACTCTAATCCATTATTTTGGTCCTCATGTCTCATGGTACATCAATTTCTCCTCTTCTTGAAAAGAACTTGTCCTCAAGTTAGTTAAGGAATTTGTTCTGGACCATGATACTTATACATATCTAGAACATTAAAAGTTTTAGAAATAGCATAGTATTTGGGGAGATTGATGATATAGGCATTATCATTAATCTTTTGAAGGATGCGAAAAGGACCAGTTTTCTTGTGCTTGAGCTTACTGTATTCTCTCGCGGGAACTCATTCTTGGCACAGATGTACCATGACATAATCACCCACTTTATATGATTTGAACCTTCTGCCCCTGTCAGCAATGGCCTTGTATTGTGCGGTAGATTCTTCCAATTTCTTTTTTATCTCTCCATGTACGTCAATCACTTCAATTAGATGATCAGTAATGATACTCATTCCAAGGAGTTTTGGCAAAGGAACCAAGTATAAAGTGTGCAATAAAAGATGAATATAAACAACTTCAAATGGAGATTTACCATTAAAATGATTAGGCACATTGTTGTAGGCAAATTTAGCTT
Organism: Citrus inodora; assembly: GCA_029721495.1. NCBI lineage: Eukaryota > Viridiplantae > Streptophyta > Magnoliopsida > Sapindales > Rutaceae > Citrus > Citrus inodora. The sequence goes on along the minus strand of JAQOOB010000130.1, from coordinate 69,373 downwards.
GTAGTAAAACATTCTCCGATTGTCTTGGGTTTTCTTTAGCATCGCATGATATTACCCAATGTGCGATTGGTGACTTCAGTTTACCCAACTGTTTGTCAATGATAAGTGCTGTTAAATTATAAAGTTGTATAAAGTCTTTTCAACAAAGTACGCTAAAAATGACTAAGAAATTTGCTATCGTGATCAGAAACTATTGTCTTTGGAAATCCTTGTAGACAGACAATTTCTCAAAGGAATAATTGAGCAATATAGGTAGCATCTGAAGTTTTCCTGTATGGGATAAAATGAGCCATTTTAGAAAAACAATTTACCACAACAATGATAGAATCCAAGCATTTCTGTGTTTGTGGTAATCCCAAAATGAAATCCATGGATAAGTCTTCCCAAGTTGCATTTGGAATAGGAAGTGGCCGGTATAACCTAGTATTCTAATCTTGCCTTTTGTAGTTTGACATGTATAAAAACATTTGACAGATTTCTTGACATCATGTTTAAGATGAGGCCAGAAATATTGAGCTTCTACTAATAAAATGGCTTTGTCTCATCCCGTGTGACCTCTTAAACCTCCAGCGTGTATTTCTCGAATGATGTGTTCTTTTAGTGATCCTTGTGGAATACATAATGATTTTCAAAGAATAAAAATCCATGGTATATTTGGTGCTTACTTGCAACTCTGCTAGTGCACTTCTGCCATTTTTCTTTGAAATCCTTATCATCTACATACAAATCTTTCAAATAATCAAAATCAATTATTTCATTATGAACACTATTCAATAACATAACTCAGCAACTTAATGCATCAACGACTTTGTTTGATTGGCCTAGCTTGTGTTTGAGAGAGAAAGTGAACTTCTAAATGTAGGCAATCCATTTTTGCATGCATTCGATTAGCTTTAGAAGAATTGTTGAAATACTTGAGAGCTTGATGACCCATGTTTATGATAAATTCGTTTTGTATTAGGTATGGCTTCTATTGTTGCAAAGTGTGAACAATTGCATATAATTCTTGCTCACATGTTGACCATTTCTTTCTAACTTCGCGGAGCTTCTTACTAAAGAAGGCGATCTGTTTCATTTCTTGAGATAAAATAGCTCCAATTCCCACCCATAAGCATCATAATCGACTTCAAAAATTGTCAAAGTCGGAAAGTGTAAGCACTTGTGCATTTGTAAGTTTCTCATTTAAGATTGTAAAACTTTATTCTACTTCTTCTATCTAAAAAATTGTTTCTTTTTTCTTTAAATAGTCTGTTAGTGGTGTAGCTATGGTGCTGAAGTTCTTCACAAATCGTCTGTAGAAGGTTGTGAGGCCATGAAAACTCTGAACCTCTAAAATTGTTTTCGGTGTTGGCCATTCTCAAATAGTTTTTGCCTTTTCTTGATCGACTTTGATTTCGTCTGAACTCACAACGAAGCCAAGAAGATTAAGTTGTCGTTCATAAAGTTGCATTTCTTTATATTAGCATACAACTTATTCTTTCGTAATGTTTCAAATACTTCCTTCAAATATTGAATATGCTCTTTCTCGCTATGATTGTAAATAAAGATGTCATCAAAATAAATAACAAAATTTTTTTCCAATGAAAGATTGAAATACCTAATTCATTAACCTCATGAAAGTGCTTGGAGCATTAGACAAATCAAAAGGCATAACTAGCCACTCGTATAGTCTTTCTTGAGTTTTGAACGTAGTTTTCATTCATCACCAGGATGAATACGAATTTGGTGGTACCCACTCCGCATGTCAATCTTAGAAAATAATTTTGACCTTCTAAATTTATCAAGCATATCATCTAATCAGGGAATAGGAAACTAATATTGTACCGTAATCTTGTTGATGGCTCGACTATCTACGCATATCCTCCAGCTTCTATCATTTTTTTAGAGTTAGAAGTGTGGGTACAACTATATGATTCATACCTTCTTGAAACATGTCTTTCTTGAGAAGATCTTGGACTTGTTCATGCAAAATTTCATATTCTTTAGGACTCATGTGGTAAGTTTGGTAAACTTGCATCAGGAATAAGATCAATATGGTGCTTGGTATTCCTAAGTAGAGATAGTCCGACAAGTATTTCATTGGGAACAACATCAGGGAATTCTGCCAATAAAGGTTGGATTGAATCTCGTACACTTTGTGAGATAAGAACATTTTTGGGCAGCAAAAGGAGGTTGTTTTTTTGTCCTTAAGCATGTTGGATTGTTGGGTTGTTTCATTGGGGCAAGAATAAACTTTGTGCTCATGCATTGTACTCAAATCAAACTGCCAAGGATAACCAAATAATATATGACGAGCATCCATATCAACAACATCACACTATACCTCATCTTTATAGTTATCGATAGAGAAAAGAACATGACATTATTCGGTCAACTTCGTCTGGCCAACATCTTTGATCCACCCAATACGGTACGGAGATGGGTGTGGCCATGTTGGTAATAACAATTTATCCACCATGGTCTTGGATACTATATTGCTTCCGCTATCAATGATAAGATCACATACTCATTGTTAACCGTGCACTGTCTTGAAAATATTGTGTCATTAAATATCCTCTTCCTTCATATATGACCTCCTCTAGTTCGACTTCTTTTTCATACACATCATCTTTTGGATAATCCTCTTCTTTAATGTCATCATCATGTGCAGCCAAGTTTATTGGTTTACTTTGTCGACACTGATTAGAGTAATGGCTCGTCTGTCTGCAACGGTAACATTTGTTTTCTCTTGGAACTGTATAGGGATTTGTGGATTTGGATTTGTTCACTGGTTCATTTTGCGATCGTCTTGCTGGTTGGTTATGAGAGAAATTTGGCCTAGGTACTTCTTCACGTGGTCTTGCTATTGTCTTTCTTTTGTTCCAGTCTGGTTTGTGTGGTAGTGCAAAAGATTGTAAAGCAACTTGAGTGTGGGTCCTTCTTTTGTTGAGTTGTTCTTCAATCTTTCAAGGCCAGTTGTATTGTATTAGATAGAGTGTGATGTGACTGTTTGAATACTTCATCACGAATATTGGTGTGAAGTCCATTAATGAACTTTGAAATCTTAATATTTTTAGTCTCACAAATATCCATGCGTATAGCAAGTTTGTGAAATTTTGTAATGTACTCATGTACTGTTCGGTAGGCTTGCTGGCAATGTTGATAATGGCTGAAAAGTGTTTGCTCATAATCTATAGGAAAAGAGTGTTCGATCATTAATTTTCTCATGCGTTGCCAAGTTTGAACTTTGTGCTTTCCTTGCCAAATTCGTATTGCTTGTAATTGATCCCACCAAGTGAGTGCACCTCCTTTGAGTCGATAGGCCACCAAATTGACTTTCATGTGCTCCTTAATCCCCCAATAGTTAAAGGACTTTTCAACTTCAGCTAGCCAATCAAGAAATTCTTCGATCATTAATAGGCCATCAAATTGTGGAATTTCAATTTTCATTTGGTAGTCAATTTATCGTGGCCTTTGGTTATTTTCTGTTGGCACTAGTCCTTCAACGTCTTCACTAGAATTTTTTTTGAAAAGTTGATTCCTGTGTAGTATGAAATTTCCTTGAGGAATATTAGGTTGTCTTGGAATATTGTTTTCCGCTCCAACTTCAACTTGCCTTTGTTGTTGGAAATTGTTATTTTGCCCGCCAAAGAAGTGTTGACGCAAATTTATAAGCATTAATTTCAAATTTTGTAATCTCCTTTCAAGTGGATCCACTGATTCTTTTGTTGCAAATGTACCCATAGCGTGGTTGGATTCTTTGTCTGACATTTTTTCTTTTTGTTAATACTCACACTCTCGCTTAGTCCTCTCTCTCTTTTTATTTTTTATTTTCTCACTCTCGCTTAATCTCTCTTCCCTTTTTTTTCCACACAATTTTTTTTAATGCTCACGCACACGTTACTCTTACACTTTTACACTTCCCAAACTGCTATTCACCCTCACTGATCACACGCTCACGCTTCTTCTTCTTTTTTTTCTATAGTTTTTTTTCACAACTTATGCACAAACAAACACAAACACTCAGACCTTTTCTTCCACTCCTTTACACAAAATACAACATCAAACACTCACGCCTTGGCCTTCTTTTCTTTTGTTATAATATTCTATTCACCTGCACAAAATAATCACGCCTTTTTTTTTCAACTTTCAATTTTTTCTTTTATTCCCTGCACCTACACAAAACACAAAACACAACACACTCACACTTTATTTTTTTTTTTAATACTCAACTCACCCCCTTTTTTAAATATTTTCTTCTTACCCCTCACGTTTCTTCTCTCTCTCCCTCTCTCTCTTTTTCTTTCTTAATCTCACACTTTTTTTTTTCAATACTCCACTCACTTTTTTTTTCAATACTCCACTCACCCTTTTTTTTTAATATGTTCTCACTGAAAAAGAAAATGCAGGTACTTGGAAGAAATTGGAAATGTATTATATATTGGAATGAATTACAATGAGGCATATTGAGGTCCTTATATAGTACAAATTATAGCCGTTCGAGAATTAAAGAGCATTCTTAAAATATAGTAGAATTAACCACAATTGAGAAAATCGTGATTGCTATTGACAGAGGAAATCTCGGCTTTATTAGCTTGCAGTCAAGGCTGATCTTTTGGCTGATTTTCTTGATTCCTTTCCTTAATTCTTGACTCATTGATTGCTATTTCTACAGCCTGACACTTTCCTTTAACATCCCCCCTCAAACTTGGTCATGGTAGAGTCCAAATACCAAGTTTGGTGCATAAATTATGAAAGGCAGTGCTGGAGAGAGGCTTTGTAAATATATCAGCTAGTTGATCTTTGGAACTCACAAACTGGGTAATTAGTTTCCCTTGAGCCACTTTCTCGCAGACAAAGTGATGATCAATCTCAATATGTTTTGTGCGAGCATGAAGAACTGGATTGACTGTTAAATAAAGAGCTGACATGTTATCACTAAATAGTATTGGAGGTTGAGGAAGCTTAAAGCCAATGTCACTAAGAAGATAGGTGATCCATGTGAGTTCTGCAGCAGCTGAAGCCATAGCACGATACTCAGCTTCCGTACTTGATCGGGCAACAATAGGTTGTTTCTTGGCTGACCAGGATACACAATTGGGACCTAAAAAAGTGCAAAATCCTGTGGTGGATCTTCTTGTTAGAGGACAACCACCCCAATCTGAATCTGAAAATGCATACAAATTAGTTATAGTGTGAGAAAGTAATCGAATACCATGGTCTAAAGTTCCTTGGACATATTGGAGAATTCTTTTGACTAATTGAAAATGAAAATTGCTCGGTTGATGCATATGCTGGCAAACAAAATTGACACTATAAGCAATGTCTGGCCTAGTAAGTGTCAAGTATTGTAATCCACCTACAATGCTTCTATAGAAGGTAGGATCAGAAAATAAACTTGTATCAATGGGGTGATTGTGAGGCACCATAGGAGTAGATAATGGTTTACTAGTATGCATTTTTGCTCTTTTAAGCAAATCGGCAGCATATTTTCTTTGATGCAAGATAAGACCATCAGAAAATTTAGCTACTTCTACACCTAAAAAGTAATGAATGTAAACAAGATCTTTCATAGCAAACTCCTTTCCATGTGAGCAGAGAAATTGATTTAGAAGAATTTGGTTGCTTCCTGTTAAAATTAAATCATCAACATAAACAAGTAAAAATATAACGCTATGATTTTTTTGAATAATAAATAATGAAGAGTCAGCAGTGCTACAGACAAATCCATAAGCTAAGAGGAACATACTGAACCTATCAAACCATGCTCTCGGTGCTTGTTTTAGCCCATATAAAGCTTTGTCAAGTTTACAAACATGGTGCGGATATTTTTCATCAATAAATCCAGGGGGTTGCTCCATGAAAACTGGTTTATCGAGCTTGCCATGTAAAAATGCATTTTTGACATCTAATTGTCGAATGTCCCAATTGTGGGATAGTGCAATTGATAAGACTATCCTGATGGTTGCAGGTTTTACAACGGGTGAAAATGTTTCTAAGAAGTCAATTCCCAGAATTTGATTAAAGCCTTTGGCCACTAGCCTAGCTTTTAGTCTTTCTAGAGTGCCATCAGCTTTAAGTTTTGTTTTGTACACCCACTTACAGCCTATGACATTCATATCATTGGATCTTGGAATTAATATCCATGTCTTATTTTGATGCAGGGCAGCAATTTCCTCTTTCATAGCATGCAACCATCCTGGATGGTATAAAGCATCTTTAATGCCTTTAGGCTATGTTGGCACATTATAACTAAGTAATGCAAATTCAGAAGGGCTATACCTGGTGCTGCGTTTATATATACCTGCTTTGCCACGTGGCGTCATGTTGTGAGATGGTTGTATACTTACAGTGGAATCGAGAGTAGGTTTTGTCTCATGTCTTGATCTGTTTGATTTTGAGATGCTAAGATGTTAACAACTTCTGAATCTTTGTTAGACTGAATGCTAGTCAGATCAAACTCATGGGAAACTTCAGTCTCTTGTTCAGGAGCCATTGTGTCTTGATCAGAGTCATGTTGAGGTGCTGAAATGTTTGTAGCCTCAAAATATTTGCTAGTTGGATCAAGTTCGTAAGGGGTCTGTAACATGTTTATATTGCTATATTCTTGGTCTCCACTTCCTTCATTGTTTGTGGTAGAGATATCAAGGTTAGTATTTTCATTTTGGTTGATATCCGCTACCCTGTGGCTATTTTCTGTTATAGGTACTGCCATGTTTGTTCGAGGAGATGGTTGGTTATAGTTGTTTCCAATTCCTGCAGTAGTAAAAGTTCCTGCAATCCACTCATTGAAACTTGTTAGATTTGTGTGTTCACCACAACTACTATAAAGTATACCTGGCTTCATGAAGGGGAAAGTCTTTTCATCAAAGACAACATCTCTTGACAAATACACTTTTCCAGTAGGTGGGTGAAAACATCTATAACCTTTATAAAATTCACTATATCCAAGGAACACACAAGGAAGAGATTTTGGATCAAATTTATTTTGAGTTATTCTGTTAGTATTAGAACAATTATAGAGAAGATATGAGAGGGAAATCTGATAACTTTTATTGAGCATAAAGATCATTATTTATACAGCAGATGCATAACTAACATTGCAGAGAAATCTGCTACAAGAAAGCATAAATATCTACCAAAAAAATAGCATAAAGAACAGGACATAATGTAACTGACTCTTGACTCCTTCAACTGAAAATCTGCAGCATTTTGAGCCACATGGTTCAACACTCCTCCTTGACTTTAAGGCTGCATATGCCAAGCTTTTGTATGAGAATTTCAAATCTTGCTTTAGGAAGAGATTTTGTTAGAAAATCAGCAAGTTGATTCTCTGTCTTGCAATGAATCAGCTTCACCTCTCCTTGCTTTTGCACCTCTCTTAGAAAATAAAACTTTATCTTGAAATGTTTTGTTTTCCCATGAAACACTGGATTATTAGCAATTGAAATTGCAGCTTGACTATCAACAAAAATCTGTGTACTCTCCTTCTGCTCTATGTGCAAATCAACCATGAGTTTTCTGAGCCAGAGAGCTTGATTTGCAGCTGATACAACAACTATGTACTCTGCTTCCGCCGTTGACTGTGCTATGACTTCTTGTTTCTTTGAACACCATGAGAATACTCCAGAACCAAAGTTGAAACAGTAACCTGAAGTACTTTTCATGTCATCTAAACTTCCAGCCCAATCACTATCAGAATAGCCATGAAGTTTGAAATTTTTGACTTGATGGAACCTGATTCCATAATCAACAGTGCCCTTGACATATAGTTGCAATGGAGGAGGAGCTCAACATGATTGAAAAAAATCAAACATGGGAGTTGGCTGCCAGACCTGAACACAAGAAGGCTATAGGAGTTAAGTGGGTTTATAGAACCAAGCTCAATCCTGACGGTTCTGTAAACAAGTATAAGGCGAGGCTTGTCGTTAAGGGATATGGTCAGATGTTTAGGGTGGATTTTTCTGAAATATTTGCTCCTGTCGCTAGATTGGATACCATAAGGATGTTAATGGCTCTTGCTGCACAAAAGGGCTGGGTTATTCACCAAATGGACGTGAAGTCAGCTTTTTTAAATGGTCACTTGGAGGAGGAAATTTTTGTAGAGCAACCTGAAGGATTCGTAGTTCAAGGACAAGAGGAGAAGGTGTATCGACTGAAAAAGGCATTGTACGGTTTAAAACAGGCCCCAAGATCATGGTACAGTAGAATTGATGCACACTTGATAAGCTTAGGCTTTGAAAAAAGTCTAAGTGAATTTACTTTAAATATCAAGAAGGTTGATGCTGAAATACTTGTGGTATCCTTGTATGTTGATGATTTACTTGTCACAGTGACAAGTTTAAAGAAGGAATGAAAGATGCATTTGAGATGACTGATCTTGGGAGAATGTCATTTTTCCTTGGCATGCAGGTGCAGCAAAATCAAAATGAAATCTTTGTAAGTCAGACTAAATATGCAAAGGAGATCCTTAAAAAATTCAAAATGGAGGATTGCAAGCCAACAGCAACTCCAATGAATCAAAATGAGAAGTTCAGCAAAGAAGATGGAGCTGAAAAAGCTGACGAAGGGCTGTACAGAAGCTTAATAGGCTGCCTAATGTACTTGACTGCAACCAGGCCAGACATTATGCATGCTGTAAGTTTGCTGTCAAGATATATGCATTGTGCTAGTGAGATTCACTTTCAGGCAGCAAAAAGAATCCTCAGATATGTCAAGGGCACTGTTGATTATGGAATCAGGTTCCATCAAGTCAAAAATTTCAAACTTCATGGCTATTCTGATAGTGATTGGGCTGGAAGTTTAGATGACATGAAAAGTACTTCAGGTTACTGTTTCAGCTTTGGTTCTGGAGTATTCTCATGGTGTTCAAAGAAACAAGAAGTCATAGCACAGTCAACGGCGGAAGCAGAGTATATAGCTGCTGTATCAGCTGCAAATCAAGCTCTCTGGCTCAGAAAACTCATGGTTGATTTGCACATAGAGCAGAAGGAGCGTACACAGATTTTTGTTGATAGTCAAGCTGCAATTTCAATTGCTAATAATCCAGTGTTTCATGGGAAAACAAAACATTTGAGCATATCCCTTAACGACAAGCCTCGCCTTATACTTGTTTACAGAACCGTCAGGATTGAGCTTGGTTCTATAAACCCACTTAACTCCTATAGCCTTCTTGTGTTCAGGTCTGGCAGCCAACTCCCATGTTTGATTTTTTTCAATCATGTTGAGCTCCTCCTTCATTGCAACTATCCATTTCTGATCAGTAGCAGCATCTTTGTAATATGCAGGTTCCATCACGGCAACATTACATCTCTGATAAATTTCCGAGAGTGATCTGGTTCCTCTAACCGGTTGATCATCCACATCATCATCAATTTCCATTTGAATCTCAGGTTGCTTGTTAGGTTGCTTTTCATTTTCCCTACTCCAATTCTCTGACTCAAAGAATTGCACATCTCTACTAACAATGACTTTGTTGCTTTGAAGCAAATAAATCCTATAAGATTTTGATGTTGAGCTGTAGCCTACAAAGATTCCTGGTTCTGCTTTCTTATCCAGCTTGTCTCTTTTAACCTGAGGAATATAAGAGAAACAAAAGCAACTAAATGTTTTCAAATTTAACAACTTTGGTTTGAAGCCATACCAAGCTTCAAATGGAGTCTTCTCCGGAAGAGCTTTTGATGGCAGCCTATTCAACAAGAATAATGCTGTATTTGCGGCCTCTGCCCAGAACCTTTTTGGCAAGTCTTTTTCATGAAGTAAGCATCTTGTCATCTCCATTATTGTTCTATTTTTTCTTTCCACGACCCCGTTTTGTTGCGGGGTGTAAGGTGCTGTCAATTGGTGCTCAATACCTGCATCTTCACAAAACTTGTTGAATTTTTTGGATGTGTATTCAGTTCCATTATCAGACCTGATCATCTGCATTTTTCTTCCACTTTGAGTTTCAACCCAAGTTTTAAACTTGTAAAATATGTCAGCTACCTCAGTTTTTTATTTCATGAAATAAATCCAACACATTCGAGTAGAATCATCGATGAAAGCAATATAGTACTTACTGCCATTCAATGATGGTGTTTTCTGAGGTCCTCCCACATCTGTATGTACCAATTGCAGCTTGTGTGATGCTCTCCAAACATTGTTTTTCGGAAAGGGCAGCCTTGTTTGCTTCCCATATTGACATGCTGCACATACGGGCAACTCGTCTTCCAAATCAGGTAGACCTTCCACAAGATTATTCCTTTTCATATAAAGTAAAGCATCATGGTGAAAATGCCCCAGCCTCTTGTGCCAAAGCACAGTGCAATTTTCTTCCTTGTGTACTGCAGCTTGCTCTTCTTCTATCAAATTCAAGGCAAAGCTTTTGCCTTTCATTTGAATTTTGAATAACTCCCTGCCTTCTACATCTTTGATCGTGCAATTTTTGTCTTCAAATAGAACTTTGTAACCCTTTTCCAGCAGCTGACCAACACTCAACAAGTTTTGATTAATTTCAGGAACATATAGAACATCAGAGATGAGTTTCAAACCTGTATAACCTTCAATTGCAACTGTGCCTTTGCCTTTTATAGCTATACATGCTCCATTCCCAACTCTGACTTTGGAGATAAAAGTTGTATCAAGATCTCTGAAGAGTTCTTGGTCATACGTCATGTGGCTTGTACAACCACTATCAATCAACCAACTTTCTGCGGAGCTTGTAGTGGCAAAGCAAGACACCGCAAAAAGCTGTTCTTCTTGAGGCTGTTCTATCGCCGCTTTTGCTTCACTTTGTTGTTGTTGTTGCGACTTACAAATCCTCTCCATGTGCCCTAACTGACCGCACTTGTTGCATTTTACATCTGGCCTCCACCAACACTTCTTTTGCGGGTGATTTGTTTTTTTACAATGAGGACACGGTGGAAAATCTTGAGATTTTTTGCTGCCACCTGAAGTGCTAACACTGTTGTTGCTTGAATTTCCTGACTTGTTCTTCTTGTACTTGCCACCATGGTTGTTCTTTGTTTTGGCGAGCAAAGCTCCTTCTACAGAACCTTCTTGCCTCATGAGCCTTCTTTGTTCCTGAGCTTGCAGTGCTTGCAATAATTCTGCCAAGGTGATCGTTAACATGTTTCTTGTGTTTTCTAGGGAAGTGATTGTAGCTTAAAATTTTTCAGGAATTGTTACAAGAATTTTTTGAACAATTCTAGAATCGGAAAAATCGGCACCAAGTAGTCTTACCTTATTGGCAATACTAAGAAGCTTGTCTGAATAATCTTTAATTATTTCCGATTCTTTCATCCTTTGCATCTCGAATTCTCGAACCAAATTGAGTACTTGCATTCCTTTGATCCTCTCACTTCCCTCGTACTCTTGCTTCAAGAAATCCCAGATCTCTTTAGCTGTTTTCTTCGTCATTATTCTATTGAAAATAAGAGGAGAAACAGCAGTAAACAAAATTGATCTAGCTTTGGATTTTCTTAGCTTCATTTCTTTGTGATTTTTCATCTGTGCAACCGTTGGATTGTTTGGCAAAGGAAGGATTTCATAATCTTCTTCAACTGCTTCCCATAAATCATTAGCATCAAGATAGGCTTCCATCTGGACAACCCACATCTCATAATTTGTTCCATCAAATACAGGTGGTGTAATAGAAGTGAAAGAACAGATTTCTGATTGCATCTTGGCTTGTTTTTGGGTTCTTTGTTTTTTGTAAAGTAAATGAAGGTTATTTGGTGGTTGTATGTGTTTTTGTGTTTTTCTTCTGGGTTTTTAAATCTCACAGATCCCTTAAGATTAAATGCTCTGATACCATATTGTTAGTATTAGAACAATTATAGAGAAGATATGAGAGGGAAATATGATAACTTTTATTGAGCATAAAGATCATTATTTATACAGCAGATGCATAACTAACATTGCAGAGAAATCTGCTACAAGAAAGCATAAATATCTACCAAAAAAATAGCATAAAGAACAGGACATAATGTAACTGACTCTTGACTCCTTCAACTGAAAATCTGCAGCATTTTGAGTCACATGGTTCAACATATTCTTCTAAGACATGGAAAACATCTGGAGCCAAACACTCTTAAGGAAGAGTAGTCAGGTTTCTTATCGGTTAACTTCTCAATGGGACTTTTCATGGCAAGTATGGCTGAAGGTAACCTATTGATTAGCCATGTTGCAGTAGAAAATGCTTCCACCCAGAAGCGTTTAGGAACTCTAGCATGAAACAACATAGTAAGTCCAAGCTCAGTGATATTCTTATGCTTTCTCTCAGCAACACCGTTTTGCTGAGGTGTTCCTGGGCATGATTTCTGCGACTTTCCATGATTTAAAAGGTATTCTTGAAATTCTTTGCTTCCAAACTCACCTCCTCCATCCGATTGAAAAACTTTGATGTTTTTCTCAAACTGGTTTTTCAAAAATTTATGAAAAGAAATAAAGCAATGAAAGAAATTAGATTTTTTCCGTAAAGGAAAAAACCAAGTAAACCGAGTGAATTCATCAACAACTATAACATAAAATTTAAAATTTTGAAATGATTTAACTGGAGCAGGACCCCATAAGTCACAATGAATTTTACCAAAAGGTTCTGAACAATGTTCATCAATATTAAGAAAAATGAGTCTACAAGATTTGCCTAATTGGCAACTTTCACATAAAAAATTTTCCCTGTCGTGCTCATTTACAGAAATGAGCTTATTATGCTTTAAATAACTAATTATTTTCACATGTGGATGCCCAAGCCGTTGATGCCATGTGGTATCGCTAGTTGCTTGAAACCTTGATGAGTAGAATGTTATGTTTTGATTTGGTTCCAAGCTATAGAGGCCACCATTCCTAGTTCCTGTTGTGATCACTTTCCCTGTTTCCCTGTTCTTAATCACAAAATTATTTGCAGTGAATTCAAACATGTAAGGAAAATCAGTGGTTAATTGACTTACAGAGAGAAGATTCTTTTTAATCTCAGGAACAACTAAAACATTTTTTTTATTTGACAGAGTTTTTATCTGTGTGCAAAACAGTATCTCCTATATGAGTAATTTTCAATTTATGTCCATTACCTACCATTATCTTATCTGATCCATGATATAGTTGACAGTGAATTAACTTACCATTATCTGAAGTCATATGTTGAGTAGCTCCTGTATCAGGAAACCATGCATCAATCTCATTTTCTGATATTGCCATAGCAGCAAGAGCTTGTGCTGCATTATTAGGTTGATAGCCTTGTTTGAATCTGTGCCAACATTCAAAAGCAGAGTGTCGAGGCTTAAGACAAATCTGACAAATTAAATCATCTTTGTCTTGCTCATTTTGAGAAGGATTCTGATTATTCCTTTGTGGTGCTTCCGAAGGTTTTTGTACTGCTTGAGGGACAAAAGGTTTTTGTACTGCTTGAGGGAAGCCTCTTCCTTTTGAGTTGAAGGAATTTTGCCCTTGTCTGTTAAGGGGATTTTGTCCCTGCATGTTAAAAGGAACTTGTCCCTGCCTATTGTTTCTAAAGTGTTTTCCATTGTTTTTATTTTGAGCAAAAGAGGCAGAGTGCTCGTCAGTAGCACTTGCAGAGCAATGAAAAGATTTCATGTTCTCATGATTTTGAAGTAACTGAATGACATCATTATATGAAGGTATTGGAGGTTTCATCATAGATGTAACAAAAGATCTATAACCCTTACCTAATTCTTTGAGAAGACCAAAAACCTTTTGTTGATCTTCCATCGATTTGCCAATGGCATCAAGTTCATCACATATCTCTTTGAAGCCTCTGATGTAGTCATTGATAGTTTTGTAATTTTGCTTGCTGTGCAGATGCATCTTTTGCATGAGAAAGAACTCTCTATCTTTGGTGTTTCGAGCAAAGTATTCTGATAAAGCTTTCCATACTGCTGCTGATATTTCTAATCCCACAGCAAGTCCAAGGACTTCCTCTGATAGAGTCCCCACGATCCATCCGCGAAGAAGTCGATCCGATCTCCTCCACATTATGTAATCATAATTCATCACTTATTCTTGTTTTGTTGTAGATGCTTCAGCTTCTACAGTTGATTTTAAGACAAATTCTGCAGGTTCGGGATATGTTCCATCTAGGAAACCTCCCATATCTTGGCTTTCAATAAGCCCACTTATTTGTGTTTTCCACAACATGTAGTTGTTTTGGGTGAGTTTTAAAGAGACGAAATTGCTTATATTCAATGTGGAAGGATATGGATATGAAACGGTAGATGTAGTTTTTGAAGACACAAGAGCCATGGTTGACTAATAATATTTAATTATTCTGCCAGGAGCTATTGCTCTGATACCATGAAAAAGAAAATGCAGGTACTTGGAAGAAATTGGAAATGTATTATATATTGGAATGAATTTACAATGAGGCATATTGAGGTCCTTATATAGTACAAATTATAGCCGTTCGAGAATTAAAGAGCATTCTTAAAATATAATAGAATTAACCACAATTGAGAAAATCGTGATTGCTATTGACAGAGGAAATCTTGGCTTTATTAGCTTGCAGTTAAGGATGATCTTTTGGCTGATTTTCTTGATTCCTTTCCTTAATTCCTGACTCATTGATTGCTATTTCTACAGCCTGACACTTTCCTTTAACACTCACTCCCCGGGCAAAACACAACACACTCACCCCTTTTTAATATTTTCTTCTCACTTCTCACGGTTTCTTCTCACTCCCACTCCTCACCGTTTCTTAATACTTTAGTTTTTTTTTTCTACTCACGCTTCCTCCGTTGTTTTATCCTCTTCTGCTAGTTTTTTTCCTTTTTTTTTTATTTTTTTTTAAACTCAAAAAATTGCTTGATTTGGTGACTGGAGGCTAGAAACGGAACTAGAGATGGTGGAATATGGTGGCTGGAGATACAAAGAACGGGCAGGCAGTCGTGGCTTGAACAGAGCCTTGGTGGTTTGAGCGTAAAATCGAATAGAAGATGGCGATGGTTTGGTGTGCTGCGTGGTGGTTTTGATTGATGAACGGAAGTGAATTTTGTTTTTTTTTTGGTTTTCTTCGTTTCTTTTTTTTTTTTTGAAATAGAGAGGAACAGTGATGGATGTAGGTGGTTCGGGTAAGTGTGGGGGTGGTCGGTTGTGTTGGCAGTGGTGGTGGCATGTACAATGGTGGGGGGCTACGGTTAGGGTTTCAATTTGGGGAATTTTTTTTTTTAATGGAAAATGGTGATGGAGGGTTTGGGTGGTTTGTGACGGACGGAAATGGGAAGGTGTGGTTACCAGGAAAGCTCCGCCTAATACAAAGGAAAGTTTTTATATCAATTGACGAGCATTTTGCTAGATTTCATTCTAACTTGCGTTCTCACAAAGAGAAGAGGATATAACAAATTCACAAGTAGAATTTGAAATGAAAATATTCAAATTTTAATTTAAGATAGGTTGATTATTATAAAGAGTTTAATATATATTTATAATACTCATTTTCAACTATATCTACTACACTCCACTCAATAGACACACCAACTACAATCCACAAAATAAAACACACCTAATCTATTCCATTATTTTGGGCCGTCATGTCTCTTGCTGCATCAGCTATGCAATGTCTCTTGGTAAAAGGCATAATACCATCAAGACTTGTCCTCTCTAATCATTTCAATGGCTAGCCACTGAGGCCTTGGCCTATTAGTGGGCATGAACTTAAGTACTCAATTTTTTTTTCCATAAATATGGATAAAGGTAGTATGTGAGTTATATATAGGTGAAATATATGTACATATTTAGTTTCACTCATAGATTTCTGATTACAATATCTCTAGTAACCCATCAAAATATTAAAAATCATTTCAATAGCTGCCATAAATTGAAAAATAAAAAATAAAAAAGGACATATATGGGAGAAGAATAGTAATTACAATTTTTGCTCATAATTCCAAACAAATACTACAAGTTCTAAAAACCATCTTCAATTGAGGTTGTAGTCTCCAGTAGATCTATACCGGGGAAGCATCATTTCTGAAGAATTGTCAAGAAATTGTGACCACATCACACAAAAGGCGAAGACGGGAGGCCACATAGATACTTTGATTGGATTATCCTTGTGTCTAATATAGAAACTAAACTCAATTATTGAGAATATAAATTGGAAAATTGCACAAAGTACTAGGAGATAGATAATAGAACCAAGGTATCTTCCTCCATCTCCAAACAACGCTTGCCTTTCTTCCCCTGTAAATAAACTCGCCTATGCTAACAATCATTGTCATAATAGAAAATGACATAGCTAAAATTGCACACAAAATTTGATGATTCGAAGAAAGCAGCTGCCCAAACACTAACATTGGAACCTCTATGATGAAGTTGATCACAGCGAAGATCTGCCCTCGACTAATCTGCTCTAAGTTAGTGGATATATTATTAACCTTTTGAGATGGGGAAAACAAATAATTAATTTAAAGAGAAACTATAAAAGTAGGGGGAGCAAATTCAAAATTACTATGGTATTTGGTGTCTAAATAAAAAAAAAATAATGGAAAGATAAATGTGATATTTCAACGTACAAATTGACCATTCAAGAATCTAAAAGTCAAACTAATTAATTTATTTGTTAAAAAGTCATTTTTATTCTTTCACAGTGTGTTTTTTCTGTTGATAAGTGCATATTTTCTCCATATTTTATTATTAATTCCTCTATCTTTTTCTTATTTTAGTCTTAAATATTTTAATTATTTTAGTTAATTTTTAACTTAATTATTTTGTTAAATTATAATTTATTGTATTAATTTTTATCTTAATTTTATATTTTATTATTTTAAGTATATTTTAGAATTAAATAGGAATTAAATCCAACATTCAAAAAGAAATCTGTCTGAAAAAATAAAAATACGGAAATAATTGAAGAATTATTATTATTTCCTTGCACATGCACGCGGGAAGCATTATTTTTACATGGAAATCTGCAGATAAAGAAATCATAATAGAGGGCCAAGCAGAATCACCTAATTGCCGAATTAACCTTGCACATGGAGACAAAAAAAAAAAAAAAATGGACAAAGGAAATTAAAAAGGAAAAGTAATTAAGACCAAAAGTGGCCAGCACGTGGTCTTTATTTAGCTTGTACATGTTTGCGGATACTTAGGTTATAATTGGCAGCCAAGCAACCTAATTCTACAAGGATTCAGCCACGCATTATAAAAAGCCAACCTTTGGCTTTTGAATGGCACACAACCCAAAAAAAAAAAAAAAAAAAGCGGTACAAAAACCTGAAAGAGAGAGGCAGCCGCAAGAAGAAAAAAAAAGGAAGAAGTTGGAAGGAATTAAGGGTGTATTTGGGATTGAGGTGGAAGGAATTAAGGGTGGATTTGGGATTGAGGTGCGCTAGATTTTAAGTTATAACTGTTGTGGAAAAAAAACTGTAATTATGAAATAAAAGTTAATAATATATAGTAAATATAAATTTTAAATAATAATTTTGATAATTATTAAATAAATAATAGATTCTCTAATATACAAGGGAAAAATCATATCAACATAACTTTTAAGCGATAGCAGCTAGTGTTTACCAAACACTTTACTACTGTACCTTTTAAGCTACAGCTGTTCAATCTCAATTGCCACGCACTCTAAATCAGAGTAGTCACCACTTGGATTAATAACTGGTTTTATAAACTCTCTTATTCCTAATTCAATCATGTTAGACTAGATTTTCTAGTTGGTTGAGGGTAAATTCAAAACTCTAAACATTATATAATTAATATTTAATTTCTATCATTCAATTTATATTAATTGAGATGGTTTATGTTGTGATATATATTTAAATTGACTATTTCAAAATCGAAATTTCAAATTGACTTACTGTTGCCATGAATTTTTTGAGCGGGTCTTGACGCCAACGTGGATGACATCACTTTCGTGGCTGATTTATTGTGATTTTATGGCTGATTTTTTGCGATTTTATGGCTGATTTTTTGCAATAAATCAGTGCTGATTTGGTCTTTGATAATCGCGGATTTGATGCTTGAATGATGGAGAAAGACGTTGGCCTTCAAGTATAAAAGGACAAGTGCAGTGACCAAGTGGGGGGTGAACTAATTCCCTTTCCTTCTCGTTCTTTCACTGCAGTAATTGGAGTGCGCCTTTTACATCAGCGAGTCGTTGTATCCTGGAAGACGAGACTGCCATAATTCCTTTACACACCAGGAAATCATCCTCGAAGGGGCAAAATTTGTCCTTTAAGGACAGTGCAATCTTGCACGCCTCGATCACCCGCGGCTGTGTTCTTTTAATTTTTCTATTTTTTGCAGGTCCTGTGAAGTTGTTGGTTGAATTCAAAACACTGTTGAATTACCGAGAGAAATTTTGGCCTTTATACAAGTGGCTAGTTCCTTTAGTTCGTAATATTGATTGTTCAAAACTCATCGTCATTACTACACCATTCATTTGTTTTCATCCGTTTACGCTCTTCTATAATTAATTTTTATGATTTTATTTTTATCTTATTTGAGTGGCCAATTAGATGGGACTTGAATAAATTGTATGACTAGGTTCTTAATCTATAATTGTTTTGATATTTTAATCTTTAGTAGCAAATTGGAATCAGCGATTTCAACTGGAGAACATAACTTAAGTTATATAATCCGAGCTTGTGTGTTTATTGCCTACATCAACCTAATGTTTTAATCATAACCTAATGTTTTTCTCTACTTAATACTTCTATTATCTTAAATTTAAATAACTTGTTTTAAATTATTTATAGTTGGAGATTAGGTGAAGAACTTGTTTTGCCTAACAACACATTAAGAAAATATATATATTAATAGAACTTATTATTATCTACGGTTGATAGTTTCAATAAAAATTAATGATATAATTGATATATTATGTGCATGTTTTGGTGGTAGTGAATGATCTTTTGACCAAAATTTTCATCATTATTATTTCTTTATACTTTAATTAGAGTTTTTATTAAATTATTTTTTTCGTAACTCTACTTTATTTCTTACTACTTAGTTAAAAATTCATAAACTCCCCCTTTTCTTTATAGTTGACTTTTACTTTAGTTAGATTAATTTATATTTTATTACTACTACTACTACTGCTACTATTACTACTGCTACTATCACTACTACTATTTTATTTTAAGTCTTTGTTTTAGCGGTGATAATAAAGATAAGGGAAATTATCATTCATATACCTTATATTTTCCATGTTATAAAAAATACTATAATACTTTGAAGGTGTCAATTGTCTACCCTAAATTGACAAAAGTTATTTGTCGACCACTAAACCGTTAGCTACTGTTCGAAAGTTAACGAAATTATAGTACGTGGCGTTGTTCTACCAAATCGATGCAGAACTGAATCTGCCTTAGGGACCAGATCTGGCTTAGAACAGATCAATATCCCGCACGTTCTGGTTTCCAGCCGATATACCTCTGAGATCAAAACCTAAAACGAGTTCTTTTACGGTTATAAAACCCAAAATAGACTTTTCCTTAGTCTTTAAACAGGGTACCAAACCATTTAAGAAATCATCATAAGTTTTCTGATGCACAGGATTCTTGCTTGAATGCAAATGCAGAGCATACTTCCTTAAGTTTTCAAAATGAACAAATTTAATTCTTTTGATTTGTTTATTTCATTAGAACTTCATTTGCAGAGAGAGAGAAGAGAATTTAGAAAACCATAGCTTATGAAAACACACGAATTTATTTATAAAAACTTCTATATCTTACAAGTGAGGGGAAAATTCTTTATATAGGAGAATTCTCAAGATAGGACAGGACCCCTATCTTTTACAAAAGTAAAAGTAAAAGATACATTATCATGACACAACTTTTATTATTACAACAGGACAAAGGATGTTTTAATAATTAAAGCATGACGTTGACAAAAGCTTAAAGTAAAAGTAAAGCACACTTTAATAATTATACAAGACAAAAGCATAAAGCAAAAAGAACACCTATGACAACAAGACAAAGAGGGAAGGTTCATGATAACAAGACAAAGAGTGAAGGTTCATGACAACAAGACAAACTACTTTTATGGAGAGTGAAGGTTCATGTATTCGTCTTCAGAGGAGCTTTCGGTTGCATATGGGTCATCGTCATGGGTTGGTGGGAAAAAGGTCTTGGAGAGCTTTGGGTGCTTGCAGGTGGGACCACGGCAAGGTGGATAAGGGCATTCTCGTCTGTATCCTGGTTTGGGTGATGTCTGAGTAGCCTTGTCTGCTTTTGAAGGTTTGGGTGGTTGTGAAGATGATGGTTGTGATGAGGATCTTGGTTCATGCATGGATGGTTGGGGAAACTGCTGGAGATGTTGACTTAAAGGAAGAAATTCTTCCCATGGGTCCTGGGAGTCTTGGTAAAGAAAGTCTGTGTAATCTGGCTTTTCTTCTTTGATGATTCCAGTGGACTTTGGTTTTGATATGGCGGATGGAGTGGGGATCATGATGAGGTCATGTTGTGGGCCTAAGGAGGTGTGAAAGATATCTCTGTGTGGCGGAGTCTGGTGGTTTAGTTGACATAGGTAGTTGTGCAGGGTGGTTTGGATTTAATTGTCAATGACAGCTGGGTGTGGTGCAGTAAACCATTCATAGACTTGGTCTTGAGACCAGAAAAGATTTGTATCTGGATGCTGGAAATATGGCCTATGGATGATAAATACTGAGGTAAACAGTCGTGCTTCTGAAGCAGGCATACGTTCAAGATTATAAATTTCTGACAGTTGCTGTAGCTTTTTTCTCCACCATGGTATGGGGGAAGTGGCTTTGTCGGGGTTGAAGAGATGGTCTAGAGTGGGAGTGATGGGTAGGATGAGTTTGGTTGCGTAAAGAACAGCTAGGCACCATAGGTACCATAACTCATCTTCAGTGATATCTCTGGATGGGGCAAGGGAGAGACCTGTAAGGAACAAATTTTCTGGGTGGAAGATAGAAAATTGAAATGAATCTGCCATAAGGTTGGCTTTCATAAAAAAGCGAAAAACAGCTTTTCGGCCAAACTCTTGGATGACAAAGATGGAGGAGAAAGTTTTGTCAAGGGGAAAGTTTTTCTTGGTGAGAGCTTCTGGGGGAAGTGAAGTAGCCATGGAGATGATTGGAAACTGGTAGGTTGTGGAAAACACGGTGAGAAGTTTTTCTGGTTTGGAGAGTCTGGAAAGCATATCAGGGATGAGGTTGTGGGACCCCTTTATATACTTAACCGAAAAATTATATTTGGAAAACCAATCTTGTAGCCTGAGTAACATTTTTTCGGGAACAATTTTACCTTTGAAATTGAGAATATTGGGGAAGGCTGAACTGTCCATTTAGATAAGGAAATGGTGTCCAATCAGATGATACTCGGATTTTTTGATGCCATTCTTTACCGCTAAAATTTCTTTGAACACACTGTGGTAATGCTTCTGTGTGTCAGAAAAATGTCCACTAGCGTAAGCGATAAAGCTTTCTTTTCCATTGTTTTCCTCGAGGAGGATGGCACCCCATGATTCATCACTTGCGTCTGTCTGTAGTATGCGCTTTCCATCAGCAATCAACTTTAAGGGAGGCGGATTTTGCGCAATCTGCTTTAGTGTAGTGACAGCAATGGTGTGGTCATCATTCCATTATAAAGGATTCTTTTTTAATAAACCCGAGAGGTGTTGAGTGTAGAGGTCCACATGTGGGATGAAATCACGGATGTAGTTGATGATATTGAGAAACTGTTGAACCTGCTTTTTGGAAAGTTGTTGATCTAGAAAGTGAAGCAACTCTTGGGCAATGTGCTTTCTTGGCTGATAATGGCCGTCTTTTATGATCATACCAAGAAATTCAATAGGATCTGTGGCAATGGTGCTTTTCTTGGCTGATAACATGATTCCATGACTTTGGACAATATCATAGAACTGAGTTAACAGCTGGTGATGTTCTTCTTGCGATCCTGAAAAAAGCAAGATATCATCAATGTAAATTAATGTATGATGCAGGAGCGGTTGAAAGATTTTGATCATGGATTTTTGGAATATGGATGGGGCAGTTTTGAGACCGAAGGGTAAGACTGTCCATTGGAAGTGGGCATTGGGGATACAAAAGGCAGTTTTGTATCGTTCAGAGGGTTCAATGCCTAATTGCCAAAAACAAGATTTAAATCAAATTTTGAAAATATCTGGGCATTTTTGAGAAAAGTAAACATGCTTTGTCGTCGGGGCAAATGAAACTTGTCATCTTGCAAAAACATGTTTAATGGCTGATAGTCAATGACTAAGCGTTTCTTTTCTCGGACAATTTCAGAATGTTTTTCAACATAAAAGGCTTGGCAAGCCCATTGAGAATTTGTGGGCTCAATTAGGCCTTGGGCTAACAATTGTGAACATTCCTGTTGGGCTAGGAGTAAGTCAAAAGGACTCACTCCTGGATGGGTAGCTTTGGTTGGATTAACATCATCATTTAGTTTGAAAGGTAACTTAATGAAGAATGACTTGTTTTTCCATAATGGGTTTGGATGGATAAACTGAGAATGAGACTCTGGACACAAACACAAGAGTTTGGTTGAAATATCCTGGTAGGGCTGGGGTGTGTCAGATAGGTTGTCAAGTTTCAAAATGTTTGTGAAAGGTTTAAACATGGACTTGACTCGGATTCCAGTGGGAATGATTTGGAGATGTTTGATCTGGTGAAGGATGTCAAAACCTAACAAGATATCCTTATTAGGAAGGGTTGAACTAATAATTTTGGTCCAAATGACGTAGTTTGGGAAAATTTGAATACCAATGGGTTTTTTAGTAATCAAAGAAGTGGTGAACAATTTGCCATTGACAGCTTTGAAATGTTCCTCATATTGTATCCAATATTTTGGTGGAAGAATATGCGGATTCAACATGCTGCGTTGGGCTCCAGTATCTATAAGACCAATTGCTGGAATGGGCCTTTGGAATTTTGTGGGTAAGATCTGGAGTTTGATGGAAGGTATAGGAACAGTGGTATCAAGGGATAGCAACTATTGGTGGAAAATCACTTGGGACTGATCATTGTCTAAGTCATCAGAGGAATTCTGTAGTGCGAACACGGTTTCATCATTGGGTTCATCTTGCTCAGAGAAATAGAATTCCAGTTCATCCTTTTCTGGGGAATAATCTGTAGTGGCTTGGAGATGCTCAACTAGCCTGATAGATTTTTCCCTTTTGTTAGGACAATCCTTGGCATAATGACCCTTTTTCTTGCAGATGAAACATCTGCTTGATTTTCTCCATTTAAGTTCTTTGGATGAAGATGACTTCTTTCTGAAGAATCTGTAAGGCCGTTTGGATCTGCGAGGCCTAGATGAGAATTCCGGATGTTTGAATTTCCGAAAATGCCTTTTCTTTTTAGGACTGCAATCACAATCCTTCTTATGTTTGCATTTAATCTGCAAATAAGGCTTCTTGCAGGCACTCTTAAATGGTTCTCTATCTTTTAAGAGTTCTTTGAAAAACTATTTTTGCTCACAAAGTTTGTCGAGACATGTTTTGGCAAGCTGGAAGATTTTGCCAAGAGAAATGTTGTCAAGGACAAGATTGGATGCACGAAGTTGCCTCTGTATGTCTGGTTGGAGTTCTTCTGGGAGAGAAGCCAGAAAAACATGCTTTAATGTTGGCTCATTGAATCCATTAAGCTTATAGAACAACAGGGACATTCTTTTATAATGGAAGTCAAGATCCTTAGCATTGAGTGAACAACATTTCATGTTGAGATAGTCTCGTCGTGCAGCTTCAAAAACTGCAGAGGGGTTGCCAAAAAATTAATCATGAATAACTGCAAGGGCACTTGAGACTTCTGGCAATTGAACAAACTGTAATTGTCTGTATTGGCCTAAAGAATCAAACCAATCTCTTAGGGCTCCCGTAAATCGAGTAGCAAATTCCTGAAGGACTGCTTGAGTTGTAGCTCCTGGTCTTAACATTTGTAAATCAAGCCAGGCAGACATTTCATTGAGGCGCTCACGCCATCTAGAAGATGGGAGATCATCAAATGTGAACCATGGACCATTTGAAGATTTTGGACCGGTTCGACCGGTCTGGGCTTGGGCTGGAGGAGGTTGGTTTGAGGCAGAGAATTCAGGCATTTCTTCGTCAACTGCAGAAGGAAATGTCAAAATATGGTTCTGTGTAAGAGGTTTGGCCTTGATCAAGTTGATCAGGTTGAGCCATCAGGATTTTGGTGATATCAGCATAGGACTTTTCAGAGTCACTGGTAGATGCTGAAGATTCTATATCTGTCTCAATATGGCTATCTGAAACAGCTAGATTTGAATCAGAAGTTTGATCATCTGTAGTAGATGTATGATCAACTGTGTGGGCACTGAACTGGTGCATGGGTTGTTTATCCTTGGATTGGGTAGGAGGTTGGGAAGGAGCTAGTGGTGGAGGTGCTGATGGTGATGCTGGTGTATAACCAGGGGATTATTGGTCAGGAGTGGAAACAGTAGGTTGGTGAATGGTGACTGGTCGCGGTTGAGGAAACAGTAGGTTGTATAAATAACATACAACAAAACTTAGCATCTTTAGTTTCACAGGGAATTTAATTAATTTTACCTCGACCTCCGGCATTGGAAGAGCCGTTGGAAGTACATTCTGACTCGTTTTTCTTCTGGATATCTTCTCCTCAGTTGATTTTCATGCTTATTCATGTTCTCATCAACTTCACTTTCCATTATCTCTTCTTCTAGGTTTGAATCTGAATCTATCTTTTCAATCATCGGTCTCAGCCATTGAGCTTCATCAACAGTCACAGCCTTGTTCTTTATATCCAACGGCGGAGGATGAGGATGATTAGATCTCAGATTCTGCTGCTCTTCATCAGCTGCCACCTCCTTCTTCTTCGAATCAAACGGTTGAGCATCTAAAGATCCAAACTGTAATGAGTAGTTTATTGGGTTTTCATAATTCACATCTATGACAAAGGATGATTCAGAATTATTTTCCATTGAAAAGCTGAGGCAAATGATTCAGAAACTAGCTTGTAAAATTAACTTGCAAATTTAGGTTCATATGATCATCTCATTCTATGAATATGTAGTTAAGAAAGAAAAAAATTATGAAATGAAAACAATGATCAGAACTTTCCATGTGCTTAGAAACACTTTACGAAAATTATTTTTCATTTGACGCTTGATTTGACTCACGAGCTAGCACTAAGTAGTTTCGTGGAAACATCACCCCTGTTTTTTAATACATAGGTGCAGCTATGTTACCATTGTGGTAACATACCATATTTTGTCTTTTCCTAATCCACTGTTAGATTTAACTCAAAACAAGTGCAATGGGTAAGATGTTTCTGTTGGGTTATTAACATTATACTTCTTAATGTTTGCTACAAAATTACAAAAGTACCAAAGTTCAAAATATTGACACATAAGTCCATAAATTTATAATTTATTATTCACTAATATTAAAACATTTTAATTATATTAAAAATATAATTAAATAATGCATTACTTAATTATATTATAACATTTAATAAGTAAAAAATTATTATTATTTAATAAGCTAATAAAACTAATAATAAATACTTAAATATTATATAAAATAAAATTATAACATAATATTACATTATTTAATTATATTATAGTAATTAATATATAAAATTGATTATTATTTGAAGATTTGATATAACTAATAATAAATACTTAAATAATATATAAAATAAAAATATAATATAATATTACATTATTTAATTATATTATAATAATTAGTCTATAAAAATTAATTATTTTTAAATATTTAATATAACAAATAATAAATACTTAAATATTAATAAATGTGAATAATATTAATTTAAAATTAATAGTAATCTAAATAATGATATAAAATATTATTACATATGCTACAGTTCATGTTGTACCAAATATGATATTATATTATAGTTTAATACACTTTAATGACACACATCGTAATACTATATAGTTAATGCAATATAATATATTGTGTCAAATGACCTAGTTAATTTCACCAATAAATTTATTTATTCTTATATTTGAATTAATATATTTAAATATTCTTTCTTATTAATTAATTAATTTAGTATATAGTAAAACCATGTATTAATTACAAACCATATTTTATGATAAATATAAGTATGAATTTGATCTCTTGTTCTTAATTTGTAGTTAATATTTTTTTCATAATACTTATTCAATATATAGTAAATAATTTCAATATGCAGAAAAAAATTAATTTACCAATTATATATATATATTTTATTGTTTAATAAGAAGGTATCAAAAAGTGAGAGGGGGATGGCAACTTGCTTGTCATATATTCTTACATCTACCAGCTTGGTGAATAAGTTAAGAAGCTTTTAATAAGAATTTGGAGGCAAAGCCATTTATGCTCTACACTTATTTGAGAATCTTTTTCACATCTCATGTTCGATAATTTTGAGTTAGTGATAGAATTTAGTTGCTAATTGCTTGATATATAGAATTGAAACTAGTGGGCATGTAAAGAATTCAATCAATTTTTTTTATATACTTTTAATTAATTTATTTAGTACAAATAACAAATTAGTTTTATCAAGGATATATTTGACATTTAGATAAGTTTATGGAGAAATTTTTCTTTTTAAAATTTGATGATGGGTGTGTGAATTAATAAGTAAAAAATACACTCACCTTTTGATTTAAGTTTAAAAAAATCAAAATAAGTAGGACTAATGAGTCAAAATTTAGGATTATCTGATTGTTTTCTAATTTTAGAATAAATCAATTGCTGCGATGTGACTTGAAATAAAGGAAATTATCTGTGACGTTTAATTTGTCTAGATAGCAAGTGACGGGATCAATAAGCATTAATAAAGAGGGTAAAGTTCTGTTTATCTTTCCACTTAAAATAACAATCTTCAATTTCTCTCTATTCTTGGTTCAAAAGATAAAATTTTTTCATCAACGCAATCATTTTTCTTCTTCCCAAATGTTTTTAACAGAAAATGGGGATACTTAATTATTATTCTAGATTAAATAAAAGATAATGACTTTGAGGAATGTGATAGTAAAAAATACTAGCCAAGTCATTTACGATAAAAAACTGTTAGTCATGTTAAAGACTTTTGGATTTTAGCAATTCACACGATAACACTCGAGAGAAAAATGAAAGTCTGGTTTGTCAATAATGACATTATAATGCGTAATTTCAGATTATCTCTAGGTGAAATAATAATCATCAAAGTATTCTTCAAATTATTGTAATTTTTTTTTTAACCTCAGCTAGCGAGGCAATTTTATTGAAAATAAATAATAATATATTCCTACTCAGAAAGAACATAGTGGGCCTTACCCCTCAAAATAGTTAGAAGGCTGCAATAGCAAAACAAAACTGAAAAAGATAGACAATAAAATAAGAAAAAAGTAGAAAGAACAATTTTAAGAGAAATAATAACTAGGAAATCTAGTAGCCTCATTAGAAAGAAACTTAAAAATCTCGTATGGTGGATTATCCTACCAAGTATAAGTAGAACACTCTAATCCTAGGTTTGCCAAACGATTTGTCATACAATTAACTTTACAAAAAAAAAATGTTAATTTTGAAGTCTATTTATCTGAGGGAATGACAGTAATTCAAATAATGGTTTCTTAAAGTCCAAGTAAGCTGGTGCAACCTATTATTAAAAAAATGTAAAACCAACATAAAATCACATTCTAGCCACAGAATTCTCCAAATTTTACTATATGCAACCTCAATAGCAAGTATAGTGGCAAAAATCTCAGGCTAATAGGCTGTATGACTTCTAAAGGAATAAAATAACCTCCTAGAAAGGATCCACTAGAATTCGAAAAGTCTCGCCTGCCGCAGCACTACCCAGGGTTCCTTTCAATAAACCATTGGAATTAATTTTTACACAACCAATTTTAGGAGGTTCCTAAATGATTGTAAATCTTAATTTACCCCCTATTTATTTTAAGAAGATAAAAAAAAATTTATCAATCCCTCAAATTTTCCTCTATCTTTTAAATAAAAATAGAAATAAGTTGAGATTTATAATAATTTAGAAATATTTTTAAGATTGTCATTTCACAAGAATAATTCAAAATTTACCGTTACTATACTTGAATAAATGAAGAAAAATAATGTTTGTATATCAATCTTATTTCTTGTTTAAAGTAATATTAATTTATGGAGCTGTCTTCTTTTGACTTGAGTCAAAGTCGTCCCTACTTTTAGATTCGTTCAAATGTTAATTCAGATAATTATAACGTCCAAGTTGACAATTAATTATGATTATCGTTGGAGATGAATCAAAATAAAAGCAAAACGAATATATGTTTCATTTTCGCTTATTAAAGTTTTGCACTTAGTCATTTAGGTTCAGATCGAGCAAGTTTGAATTAGTTGCAGATTAGCCCTCCCATGTGATGCACATGTGAGTCACTTATTCTGATTAAAAGTCAAGCTAAAGTTGTTACTACTATGCGCGGGAATTCCGGGGCTCTAATTAAATACACCCCAAAACATGGGTATTTATTTACTTATATATCCCATACTTAAAAATTGTGTACATATATCTTTTGGGCTATGTATTAACTAAGATATCTTTAAAAGAGAAATATAAGGGTTTTTAATTTAAATATATCCCAAAATATGGGTATCTACTTATACCCCACACTTGAAAATTATGTTCATATGTCTTTTGGGATGTATTGAGTAAGATACCCCTAAAAGAGAAATATAAGACCTACACTAGAGCTTTCTTCATTCTCATCATTTCACTCCAGACACAACAAAAAATCAAAAATCACTCCAAGACAGTCTCTCAAAATTACTCATGAACAACCAATGTGTTGAGATTTTGGTTTGCAACTAGGTGCATTTTTCATTCAATCAAAAGGTATTTTTAAACTTTACATTTATTTTATGTGTTATTAATGCATCTTCTTCACATTTTATTGTTTTTAGAATTTTATATACTTTGTGATAAATAATAAAACAACTAATATTTTCATTACATTTGCATCATCTCACTTTATGTATTGGATTTTCTAACTATACTTGTTGAAATCTTTTTTATTATCAAAATTTGAAAAAAAAAACTTTTGTACTACACCCATTTTTACATGACTGCGGTCGTGTAAGTATGAATTTATACAACTACAATCGCGTAAGTGGGTGAAATATTCTAGATATTTTGACACCTTAGAGTCATATTAGTGTTGTCATTACATTTTTTTTCACTAAATATGGCACCTTAGATTTGATCAACTTAATTTGGAAAAGTAATAGGTCCTCTGATAATAAACTAGAAAATAGAACTGTGTTTCGTGCAGTTTTGAAAAAAGAATTTAGTATTATCATTTTTTCCTTACTTTACACTTGATGAAACTGATAAAAAAAATATGAATTTGTTGTTGTTTTTTTTAAGATGAGGCAGCCTTATAAAACTAATGTTATTTATGAAAGTTACTATTTTTTTAACTTTAAAAATATATATTAATGTGTATAGTCTGAGTGTACAGACCTTATACCTTTTGTAGTTATTGATAAGTTCCAAATTAAATTTTATAACTGAGGATCCTTAGCAATGCATTGAATTATAAAAGAAATACATTAAATTCGAAAGTCTCGAACTACATTATTATACAGTTGGTTACTTTTTTTTATTCCAAATCACCATTATTTTTATTCCCTATTTCAATATGAATATTACCATTTGATTTTTTTATTTGTGTTTATGACGAGGTGGGGTGTGAGGAAAAGAAAAAAAATATTTTTCTTAAGAATTAGAACAAATAATTAGGCAATAATTTAAGGAATTAAGGTTGTTCATTCTACATTCCAATTGGAGTTAAAGTGATTTTTATTAATTTTTTCTTTTACATTAATTATTTTAACCGCCAAGTACTATTGTTTATTATTTCATTAATTACTTATTTTCATTGTACTTTTAACGGTTTTTCTTCAATAATATTGGATGTATTCGTTGAAAAAGAAAATTGAAAATTAGGTAATAACTAATAAGATTAGTGAAGTCAAACTGTTGATAAATTCTTATGATAAAACAATAATTAAAAAAGTATATAGTCATAGTTTTCTTAATTATATTCAACTTACTAATTTGTTAGAACTTTTATATCTCTTTTTTTTTTCATCTAGCTCCAATGATCTCAATATCACCCACACCACATAAACTTCCGACAACATCTGTAATATCATGGGAAAATAACATAAACATGTTAAAACATAAGGATCAATAATTTCTAATATATAATTAAAGATTAAAAAATTAATAATTAAAATAAATACCTGAGAGGATTGTGTTATCATTCACATGTAAATCAATTAAATTCGGAGATACGAATTGGAATCCATTGATTGAAATCTTAATAGTTCTTCCTTCTAACCTCTCAAGCGAAGTTATAACCAAGAAAATTATCTTAAACAGATTTGAAAGTGGTATGTACTTGCCTGTAGTTGAAACAACTTTCAAATTCTTGATATTGTACAAAGAACCCTCACTCAACATGTGCCTAAACCTTGTAACTATTTTTTTCTTGATTGTTGCATGCATTAGGTTTTCCTATGAAAAAAAAATGCTACATTAAGTGCAAAACAATTGAAAAAAAAAAGATAATTAGAGAAAGCAATGGGAGAAGGAATTTTTAATACAATATTTTCATCAATAAAAATCATGTCCACACTAATCAATTCTTCATTTTTCTTGGTATAAACAGACTCCCACATACTACAAAGTCTAACCCTTATAATCCAACTATCTCAATCATTGTTCAACTCATGAAGAAAAAAGTACTCCATGAAGCATACAATACTAAAAATTCAAATAAATCAAACAATAAAAACACAAGAATCTTTCTAAAGAGAATGTTGGTTAAATAATAAAAAAAAAACCCAAATATAACAAATCTTAAATACTTAGTGTTTAAAGAGTTTAAAGAAGCCAAATGACACTAAACAAAATGTTGCATAATTAAATATGAGATTATGGCATTAGAATTAGGCCTTGGTAATGGCATTATTGAGGGAAGATGAAGGATCATTTCTTCCTATATTAATTAGTTGATGTATTTTAAGCCATGAAAGTTTAATTACTAGCATAATAAAAGAAATGAATGTTTCAAGATTTATAATTAATTATTATTATTGTTTACATATTGTTGGATTTATTTAAATAGAAAGAGGAAGACATGTACAACAACGTGAGTGCTGTAATAGTTTTAATTTCTCAAATTGCTGGCATAATAAAATAAATGAATGTTTCAAGACTTATAGTTAATTATTATTAATGGATACATATTGTTGAATTTAAATAGAAAGAGGAAGAGACTTGTACACCAACGTGAGTACTGTAATAGTTTTAATTTCTCAGCCAAATCTTCTGTAATTATTTTATATTTTTAATCTTTTGTAATGTAATTATTTTTTAATCTCACCCAATATATTAGATAACAGAGAAT
This sequence comes from Citrus inodora, assembly GCA_029721495.1. Lineage (NCBI taxonomy): Eukaryota > Viridiplantae > Streptophyta > Magnoliopsida > Sapindales > Rutaceae > Citrus > Citrus inodora. The sequence goes on along the minus strand of JAQOOB010000130.1, from coordinate 38,033 downwards.
ATAAAAAAAATGAGGAAAAGTGATGCCACATTACCTCTTTTAGTCTCAACTTTATATAGATATATGTTAATAAATATTACATGAATGTTAGCTTGATTGATAACTGAAAAGAGGGATGAGCTAACTGGAAGGCTTTAAAGACGGGAACCACCTTCTAGCTTTTCAATATTTCTTGCCCATAAATGACTGTTATCAATTTACTTGTATTTTTTGCATATCCAGAACAATAGAACAAAGCAATTTAACAAAATTCATGACAAGCTAACACTTAATTATCAAGTTCAATTCCTGAGATATAATGCCTTCATCTTAATTAGTCAATTCCTAGCCTATATGTGCCATAGAAGTCCTATGTAACCATATACAATATACTTTAAATGTACTCGATTCTCTATCACGTAGTTAAACAATTTCTTCAAATTTTTTTGTAAAGTTGAGAAAATTCACAAAGCTAAATAAGCATTCAATCTTCTGTTACCATAAATATTTCTTAAAACCTAAATTCTCTTTATGAAGTAAAAATCAAGTTTGGCTGCGGTAAATCACTTATAATTTGGCAAACTTTCGATGAAAGTAGCGGATTGGCGGTGCCAGAAGAAGTAGCATTAGAATCATGACGAAGTAGTAGCAACATGAAGAAGAGGTATTGTATACTTGATTATCTTGGATTTTAAGGATTAGATTTTAAATTAGGGCAATTGCATATAAAAAATGGCATATATGAGGAATTTTGAATTATGAGGGTGCATTTAGATAGATACCTGCTTTTGGGGTGTGTAGCAGGGACAAATTCTTGGCTGAATGGATCGTGTCCGCTTTTGTTCTAGTTCTTCTGGTGCTATAGCACCTCTAGAGGTGTCCCATTTTCGCTTTCTAGATCCCTTGGGAGCTGTGGGAGTGGATCTTCTGGGAGTTTGTTGTGAAGCAGCTGAAGTAAATTTTGCTGCAACAGAGTCCTCACCAATGATTTCAACAATGATATCTAGCAGGCTCTTCTTCTCTGTGGCTATGTGAGTAATCATAGTGGCTGCAGCTTCTAGCTCCACGTCAATGTCTTCTGCATCTTCCTCGTATTCATCTAAACTACTCATTTTCTCCTTGTCCTTTCTGAAGAGGACTGAGACTAAAGGCTCCTCCTCTGATTGCTCTTCATCGTCTCCAATTATGTGCTTTCTTCGTTATTTGGGAGGTACAATTTAGGGTGGTTCCTCTAGTTCTCTTTCCTCTTCTGCTAGTGAACTATTTATTTCAGATTTAGCTCCATATTCTTCATGTGGTGCCGATTAGTATTTAGCACTATATTCTTCATGTGGTGCCTATTAGTCTTCATCATCTGAATCTGCTTCTCCTTCACTTTCTACTACAGTCTCTTCCTCTGTTCGAGCATCCTCACTTTCTTTTCGTGGAGCATCTGTTGTTGTTGCTTCAAAGTTGAATTGCTACAGCAGTGAATCTGGGAAGTTGTTGTCATTGCTTTTCATATATACAACAAATTGATGTAGGTGGTCCTCAAGTGCTGCAAATAGGTCCAGAACCAATTGTTATCCCTCTGCTGCACTCAGTACACTGAGTGATACTGTCACTCAGCTCTTGTAATCTTTTTTCCACTTCAATAACTCTTCTTGCCCTTGCTACAACAACTGGCTTTGGTGGTGCTGCAGCAGATTCACCAGCAATTCTTTCGATGGTGCATGTAGTAAGAGCACTTTCATTCTTAAGACGTTCATCATGTGTAGTGGTGTGAACTCCGAATACCAAATAAATGCTGGTAATAAGGGAGGGAAACAACAAGGCTATTGTTTTGTGCTTTTTCATTGCACACTCTCTAATTTCTTAATTGCTCCTACATCAATTGGCAGCCCTCAAACTATAGCATACAAGAGTACCAGCCTCTCTTGGGACACAGTGATTGTGTGTGTTGTGGGCATCAGTCTTGATTTTAAAAATTTAACCTAAACCGTAGCAATGGGTTTCAAGTCTATCATATTTATCACTTGTCCTTCCTCAATAGCCCAAGACCCACCTTTTGCAGTAAGGGTCTTTAATACCTTATTCCATTTTTACGTGGTCATATTTCCAATCAGTTTAGAATATTCACAATCCACATCAGAAGGCAAGTTATAAAAGACATTAATAACTCGGGGGTCTAAGGGAACGAGAGAGTTTCTTACCCAAATAGTTTGTTGACTTTGTCCCAACAAGTTGGCATAAAATTCTTTGACCAGTGGCAGCACAAGGTCTCTTGGGTGCTTGCAAAACTCTTGCCAACCCCTTCTTGCTACAGCAGCATAAAGAGTTTGAGTGATTCCTGAAGGTTGTGGCGGGAACTGAAGCCCCTTTTCATCTAGGATTTTGCGTGGTTCTATAATTTCCTTATAATTCACTTTCGCTTTGTATCCTTGGAATCGAGAGGGGTCCATCAAGTGGCTTGCAAGCTTTTTATATCTTGGCATTGTTGCAATAGTGGGAATGGACTCGTTAGTAACCAAAGAGTGAAGCTATATGAACAGATAATGAGTTTTGATGATTGAGGTTGTATGAGGAAAAGAAAGTAGTGTTAAATTGCAATTGAAATACTGAAACCCTTATATATAGGCGTCGATAAAAATAAAATTAAAGGGGAGATTAAATTAAAGAGATAAAATTAGAAAGAAAGTTTTTAACTTTTAAAACATATCCCCTTAAAATAGGAAAAGGATATTAATTCGGCAATTTAGGGATTGTGCCATCCCTTTTGATCTCTATCTGGATTTGCCCAACCAGTTGTTAGAATTTATTCCCAACGGTAAAAGATAATTATCCATAATTAAATCACTGTAACAGTAATATTGGTTGCTACAGCAACAAATCTTGTGCTACAGCAGTCTGCAATGAAGTCTCCTGGGCTGCTGGTACATAGTTCATCATCCCTGTGAATTGTACTGCTGCAGCAACATTTGCCAGTTTCTTGACTCAACACACTTTTTTTTTCAGTTAAGAAAAGAAAAGAAATTAAATATTCAATTCAAAATAACAAAAACTGTAAATGACCAACATCTAAGATTTAAACTTAGCGTAAAAGAAATCAAAATTAGGGGTGGGCAAAATACCCGACCCGATCCGATCCGACCCGAAAAATTTCGGGTTCGGATCGGATCGGGTTGTTAATACAACCCGATCGGATGAAATCTTACAAACCCGATCGGGTTGTGATCGGATCGGATAAAACCCGATCCAATCCGAAAACCCGATCGGGTTACTTAAAAAAAAAAAAAACTATGGCCAAACACAACACACACACGGCACACGGTACACCACACATAATCACACGCAAATCACATACAAACACAAGACACACATGGCACACCACACATAATCACACCCAACCCAGTGAACCCATGCTAAAGAAGCAAGAAAACATTCTCTCCTTCCCCGATCTGTTGCTGCCGTGTTGTAAGTTCGGTCATCTGCAGCTGCGTCAGTGATCTGCTGCTGTCGTGCTACTGTCATGCTGCTGTCTGTTGCGTCCAGCCATCTACTGCTGCGTCCGCAATCTGCTCTGCTGCCACCGTGCTGCATCCAACCATCGTGAGAAAACTGTTGCGTGTCCAGCCGTGCGCAAGCTGCAGCTGCACGCCCACCGATCTGCCAAAAACCCAGCATCTGCTGCCGTGGCCGTCGAGATCTGCTGCCGTGGCCGCCGAGATCTGCTGCCGTGGCCGCCGATCTGCTGCTCCAAGGCTCAAGTTCCAACCCGACCCGAGCTTCTCCCTTATTGTGTTTTGAATTTTGAAGCTTTCACGGTGTATTGGTATATAAGTTTTGAATTGACCCGTTTTCATCAACCCGAATTGGCCTAATTTCATCCGAATTTAATATGATTCATTTTTAACCCAACCCGAATTCAACCCGAATTCAATCCGATTTTTGATCTGATCCGAACCGATCCGAATATATATCGGATCGGATCGGGTTGTAAGTTCGGGTTGTATTCGGATCAATGTTTGTACAACCCGAATAACCCGAAACCCGATCGGGTTGATCTAAACCCGACCCGAATCCGATTTTGCCTACCCCTAATCAAAATAACAAAACCGTAAATAAAAAAAAAACCATTTATCATCATTGGGTTGCCTCCCAACTAGCGCTTGATTTTAAGTCCCTCAGGCTTACCTTCCTTGATTGCTTAAAATGTTAGATCCCTCAGGACAAAGTCCTCCTTTGAGTGATCTATAACAGAATTCATGTAATGTTTTACTTTGTGCCCATTAAGTTTGAATTCTTGGCCTGTTTTTTCATCTAAAAGGTCCACACCCTATGAGGATAGATTTTGACTAGCTTGAAAGGTCCTGACTATCTAGATTTTAATTTCCCTGGAAAGAACTTTAGTTTGGAGTTACAAAGTAAAACCTGAGTGCTTGGAACATGTTTTCTTTGTTGAATTCTTTGGTCATGCCAAATTTTTTTTTCTCCTTGTAAATCTTAGCATTTTTGTAGGAGAACAGCCGCAACTCTTCTAGCTCACAAAGTTGGAGTTTTCGATGTTCTGCTGCAGCATGCATGCCCATGTTGAGTTATTTTAGTGCCCAATATGCTTTATGCTCTAGCTCTAATGGCAAATGGCAAGCCTTGCCATAGACAATTCTTTATAGGGACATGCCAAGGGGAGTCTTATAAGCCGTACGATAAGCCCATAAAGAATCATGTAATCGGATTGACCAACCTTTTCTAGTGAGGTTCACCACTTTCTCCAAAACCATTTTTGTCTCTCGTTTAGATACTTCAGCTTGACCATTGGATTGTGGATGATATGTTGTAGCAATTTTGTGTTTAATTCCATACTTAGCCAATGCTGCAGCAAACATCCTTTTGCAAAAATGAGTGCCTTCATCACTAATAATTGCCCTTGGAGTCTCGAACCTTGAGAAGATATTTTTGTGAGGGAATTTCACCACTGCTTTGGCATCATTTGTTGGTAATGCTATAGCTTCCACCCATTTGGACATATAATCTACCGCAACTAGAATATATAAGTTTCTAAAGGATGGTAGGAATGGATCTATGAAGTCTATCCCTGATACATCAAAGAGCTCCACCTCCAACATATTTGTCAATGGCATTTCATGCTTTTAAGATATGATCCCTATTCTTTGGCACCTGTCACAACATTTAACAAACTTATAAGCATCTTTAAAAATGGAAGGTCATAAATATCCTGATTTACAAGGGTTTTGCTAGTATAGTAAATAGAGTGAAAAATCTTTTTCTTCCTTTGTCCAGCACTGCTCCATCTGAATGGTCACTGACATCACACATTAATTCGAAAGGTAAATTCCAATTGGGTGCTGTGACAACATGTGCGGTAACAAGAGCTTTCTTTAATTCACAAAAAGGCTTCAAGCAGTCATCATCAAAGTTAAAAGACTTGTCATGCTCCAGTAGTGTGCAAAAAAGTTTAGTTATTTTGGAAAAGTCTTTGATGAATCTTCTGTAAAACCCAGTATGACTTAGAAAACTCATAATTCCCTTAATTGAAGTTGGGGGTGGGAGTTTATCTATCACCTCTATTTTGCCTTGTCCACTTCTATCCCATTCTTAGAAACTTTATGTCCTAAGACTATATCTTCTTGTACCATAAAATGACATTTTTCTCAATTGAGTACCAAATTGGTCTCCTCACATCTCTTAAAAACATTTTCTAAATCATGCAATCAACATTCATATGTTTCTCCAAAAACTGAGAAGTCATCCATGAATACTTCTAGTGTTTGCTCGACCATGTCTGAGAAAATGGACATCATACATCTCTGGAAAGTTGCTGGAGCATTGCACAAGCTAAATGGCATCTTTTTAAAAGCAAAGGTTCCATAAGGACAAGTGAATGTTGTATTCTCTTGATCTTCTTGTGCTATAGCTATTTGGTTGTATCCTGTGTAACCATATAAGAAACAATAGTATTATTTTCCAGTAAGTTTGTTTAGCATTTGACCTATAAAGGACAATAGAAAGTGGTCATTCCTTGTGGCTTTATTCAGCTTTCTATAATCCATACAAACTCTTCATCCAGTCACTGTTCTTATAGGGATGAGTACATTCTTTTCATTTGCTACAACATTCCTACCACCCTTCTTTGGAACACAATACACTGTACTCACCCATGAATTGTCAGATATTGGGTAGATGATCCCAACATCGAGCCATTTTATGATCTCCTTCTTCACAATTTCCTTCATGATAGGATTTAATTGCCTTTGTTGTTCTACTGAATTACTGTAGTAGTCTTCCAGTAGAATTTTGTACATGCATATGGATGGACTGATTCCCTTTATATCTACCATGGTCCATCCAATAGCTTTCTTGTATCTTCCCAACACTTCCACTAGCTTTTCTCTTGACCTGCATTCAAAGATGATGAAATGATTACGGGGAGTGTATTATTTTTACCAAGATAGACATATTTTAAATGTAAAGGTAAGATTTTCAATTCTAAAATGGGGGGTGATTCAACAGATGGTACAAATGGATTTACTTCCCTTGTTGAGAGGTCTAGAGGTTCAAAAGATCTATCATGCCTCATTGGTTGCCTTTTCCCTATCCATGCTATACGTGCTGCCGTTGTATCCTCTTCTTCAAGCTCTTCAAAGTTAATAGCTTTGATCTCCTCTTAGCTATAGCAACTGTTTAACCATTCTGTCACAGCAATATCCACAACACTGATGCAATTACAATATTTAATCTTATTAGAATTCTTAATAGCATCTAGCACATTGAATATGACTTGTTGATCATTCACCCTCATGGCCAGTTCTCCCTTTTGCACATCAAATAGGGTATTTCCAATGGCTAAAAAAGGTCTACCAAGAATAATTGGCATTTTTTTATCTACTTCAAATTTTTCTGCTTCAAAGGTCAGCACAATGAAATACACTGAAAAAATAAATTTATCTATTTTTACTAACACATCTTCAATTTTTCCTTCAGGATATGCATGAGATTTTTCAGCCAGCTGTAGAGTTACTATTTTTGATCGGCATACTCCCACCGCCAATTGCTTGAACATAGATAAGGGTATGAGATTGATGCTTGCCCACAAATCACAAAGTGCTCTACCATTATACCTAGTTCCAACAGAACATGGAATTGTAAAGCTCTCTAGATCTTTTAATTTTTGTCGAATTTTATTTTGAAGCATGTGGCTGTATTCTTGTGTTAGAGCAATAGTTTCAAATTCTCCAAGCGCTCTTTTCATTGCTCGAATATCCTTAAAAAATTTCACATAATTTGGCATTTGTTCCAGTTCTTCCATAAAATGAATGTTAATATGCAATTATTTTAACACTTCCATAAATTTATTGAATTGTTTATCTTGTTGCTGCTTCTGAAATTTTTGTGGGAAAGGTGGTGGGTATCTAAACTGTTGGGCTGTAAGAGGTGGTGCATGTTACTATTATTTTGATCTAGTGTTGTTTGTTGCTGCTGGTGATGCAACTTCTTCTTTAACAAGCTCTGAATTATTTCTTTCTGCAGTTGTTGCAGCGTGACTACTCTCACCAGTATGTTGGAAAATGGGTTGTTGTGGCTCTCCTTCAACTTGAGTTTCCTCTTGGGTTGAGTTAAGTTCCATAATTCTCTTTGGCATACCAACAGGAATATCAACATCTTTTCCAAACTTTAGGTTAATTACCTTGCAATGTTCTTTGCCTTCTATTCTTGGATCTTCTGAGGTCTGTTACTTAATGTTGAAGCACGTTGTCTAATCTAATTTTCTAGATTCCTCAAGGTTACAGTTTGGCTCTGGACAACTGCCTTATTCTTCACAATATACTCCTTGAGTAAAGTTTCAAGAGAACTGAGTTGATCATTTTTGGTAGTTCTCTGTCTTTGATTTTGTTATTGAAATCTTAATTGCTGTGCAGGTCTGTTCTGTCCACTAAATGTTGCAGCAGATTGATTCTGGTTGCTCCATGAGAAATTTGGGTACTGCCTCCATCCGAGATTATAGTTGTTTAGGTATGAATTGCTCTGATGTTTTCTATTATAATTGCCCACATAATTTACTGAAGCTGGATTCCCGAGACAATTATCAAACAAGTGCCCCTCCGCACAATAAACACAAGAAACCTCAGCAAAGTGTTAGACAGTGGCTGGAGCATTGGTCATGGCTTTTACCATGTTTGTTAGTGAAGTTACTTGGGCTGATAATGTTGTAAATGCATCCATATTGTGAGCTCCTACTGCTCCCTTTGTTACAACTTGTCTAGTTGATGGCCATTGATAATTGTTGTTAGCAATTTTTTCTAAAATTTCATAAGCTTCATTGTAGGATTTAGACAACAAATCTCCATTTGTTGAAGCATCAACCATCAATCTAGTGCTTGGATACAGTCCATTGTAGAAAGTTTCTATTTGTATACAACAAGGAATACCATAATGAGGATATCTTCTGAGTAACTCTTTAAATATTTTTCATACATCATATAAACTTTCATCTTCAAGTCGATGGAAAGATATTATTTCAATCCTCAATTTCGCATTCTTGGTTGGTGGAAAGTACTTCATCAAGAATTTATCAGCCAAATCATTACATGTTATGATGGAGTTAGGTGGTAAAGAGTTCAACCATGCTCGTGCCTGATCTCTCAATGAATACGGGAAAAGTCTGAGTTTTAATGCATCCTGTGATGCTCCAGTAATCTAAAAGGCATCGTTTATCCCCAAGAATAGTTTGAGATGAAGATGAGGGTCTTCTGAAGGCAACCCATTAAATTACCCAATTTTCTGCGACATCTGAAACATCACTGGTTTGAGTTCGAAGTTAGCAGCTTGCATTTCAGGTCTGACAATTCTAGGATGCATAACTTGAGGGGTCAACACAGTATATAATGTTTGTTTTCTCTATCATCTGCCATGTATATAATGTTGTTCCCTGGTTGTCCCTGATTATTTTGTCCATTCTGACTTTATCGACCATTAACTGGTTGTATTCCCCCAAGATGGTTCAAGTTTTCCACATCTTCTAAGTCATCCATTGCTGCAACAACTTTTGAATTTTTGTTTTCTCTTCTTAATCTCCTTGTGATTCTTTCAATCTCTGGATCAAATTGAAACTCAACAAGTTTGTATTTATGCATGCAAGAGTTTCCTATCAACAAAATAAGCCAATTAAAATAAAATCAACGTTTAGCACTATTAAGATTGATTTTACAAATTTCAATAAACAATCAATCCTTGACAATGACGCTAAAAACTTGTTAGAATAAATTCAAATGTTATTGGTGTCAATGTGCAAGTATACACAACAAGATCGTCTCCACAGGGATTGATGTTATGGAAATTGTTACAACAAGCTTAACAGTTTTGCTTGAATTGAAAGTAGATTGAACAATTAAACTAAAAAACCACCTAATGAAATGCAATAAGTAAATATACAGAAAAGCAAACTCTCACGTCAAGCACAAGGATAAATCAATAGAAATGAAGTACTTCAGTGATTAAACTTTCTTAACGAACTTGACTATTTCTTACAAATTTTGGTCCAGTTGTTGTAGCGTCTACTACAGTACTGGGCAGAATCCTCATGTATCCTCAATTGTCGTTTATTGGATGTCTTATATCTATATGCAACCTAATAGTGACTAATTGTTAAGCCAACATAAGATATAGCATTACATGTTTAGGTTCTATTTACCCTACAAGGTGAATCCCTATATCTAGTTCATCATTAATTTTAGATTAAGCATGGCATGACCTTTTTGGAATCAAGTTGAACTCAATCCAGGACACTTAATCTAAAACCAAGTATTGTTCTGATATGTTTTAAGATAGGTCATTTTGTGGCTCTTTCCCAGCTTATATCATTAACTAGGTGGTCAGTTGAGATAATGACTTTAAATAAATATTATCACAAACAAATGCTATAGCAAACATGTAGCAACATGTAAATTCAGTCAATGAGCCATTAAGATTGTTTATCACTTAACCACAAATAATATTAGTTCATGGTTTGCAAAAGAAAACTAAACAACAAAGTTTCGGCCGGCAAATACATTCTCATGTCAAAGAATAAACAAGAAATCAAAAGAAGAATAAGAAAAACTGAAATCTAATTTATTCTCGTAAATTCTCCACTGGTGCAGCCTTGATTCTTACTCTTGAAATATGTTTTTCCTTTATTTATTTTTGGTTTTTGATCTTGATTGATGGCCCCCTCTTTTTTCTTTTGCATGTGTGCCTCTTTTATAGCTCAAAATTAGTGTAAACGGAGGCCTAGGGCATGCATCTTCCAAATTAGGAAACTACATATCGCAATCTATTAATTGCTTCGCGTGAGATTTTCTCTGTCGTTACTCCAGGATTGCTACAACACTGGTTGTTATAGGAATGGTTACAACATCTGCACTATTGCAAACTTGCTTTATTTCTTCAATAGCCTTATTATTTTGTCTTTTTTGTAAGTCCATTGCTACAGCATCCTTCCATTGAAAATTTAACTTCCGGTTACCTACAATTATGCATATGTTTTAAGCAAATAATTATTCGAATCACACAAACTTTATTAAACTTAAACTAAAATGGATGCTAATGCAAACTATCATTAAAATACACTAAAACACCTCAATTACTCTCTAAGTAATCATGATTTAAGCCTAAAAGTATCATGATAACTCTCATTTCATAGAGTTCTCAGGAAGCCAATGACTGTGACCGATATATGCATTTTTACCACTATGTTTAAGTCTACATTTAGTAGTGTCTACACCACAATATGGACAAGTATTATATCCTTTAACAGTGCAACCAACTAGATTTCCGTACTCTGGAAAGTCATTTATAGTCCATAGTAACACGACCCGCATATTAAAAAACTCATTTCTATAAGCATCATAAGCCTCCAACCCAACTTTCCACAGAGTTTGCAAATCTTCTATCAGAGGTGCCAAGTATACATCAATGTCATTGCCCAGTTGTTGAGGACCAGAAATCGGTAGGGACGGCATCATGAATTTTCATTTCATACACAACCATGGAGGAAGATTGTGTCTTACTAGAATAACTGGCCAGCAACTATATGTACTACTAAGAGAGCTATGTGGATTTATTCCATCAACTGATAAGGCAAGGCGAAGATTTCTAGGATCTGATGCAAAAGTTGGCCATTTGTTATCTACTAATTTCCATAATGGTGAGTCTGCCGGATGTCGGAGCTTACCATAATTGACTCTCTTATTTGCATGCCAAGTCAAGTCTTTGGCAATTTGTGAGGACTGAAACATGCGCTCAAATCTAGCTATAGGCGAAAAATAAAATAAAAGCTTCGCATGAACCCCTTTCCTATACTAGTCAACACTACCATCCTTTTTTTTCATCTAGAAAAACTACAACTAGGACATTTAGAGAGCCTTTTATACGCTTTTCTGTAGAGTATTCAGTCATTCGGGCAAGCATGTATTTTCACATATTCTAAGCCTAAATAGAACATTATCTTTTTGACCTCATACATTGACATAGGAATTTTATTACTTTCAAGTAGCAACTTAGCTACTTTCAAGGCCTAACAACTCCGTAAAACTTGTGTCAGACCACCCAAATTTACTTTTTATATTGAACAAGCTAACAAAAGTTCCTAACTTAGTGAAATTTGTGCATTATGGGTATAAAGGCTTATCAACCTGTTCTAGAAGTTCTTTAAATGCTTAAAGATCTGTAGCACAATCCTTGTAAGCATCGTTAACCATAGTTACTGTATTACCATTATTGTAGTCCATAAACTCAATATCTACTTCTACATTAGGAAGTGGTGTGTCATGGACATCTTCCCCATGTCAACTCCAGGTTGTGTAAGAAACATAAAAACCGTGAAAATACAAATGTTCGAGAACAACCTTATGTGTACGAAAGGATAAATTCATACATTTAGTACACAGACATCTAATAACGCTACTACCCTCGTCATTAGCAATAGTGAACCTCATAAAATTTTCAATCCCATCTTCATACTGATCTTTTTCACATTCATGGAGGCCTAATTACAAGAGTTAGAGTAAAAAAGATGCAAGCTTCTTTAAATGAATTAATTGAGAAAATATGGATTGAAAATGCAATTCAAGATGCAAGACATCATGAATTGGGCTTGAAGAGAAGACAAGGCATTGTGGCCATTATTCAAGCTATTGGGCAGCCAAATTCACAATTTGGATCAAATGCAGAAATGTCAAATTCGAAAACAAATTGGTCTTGATTGAGCTAGAATTAATGTGCAAGCTATATACCGTTGGAAAGATAATTAAGTTAGCTGTCCAATACACTTTATAGAGCTAGATTTGAAGTTCTCTAGAATGAGTTATGACCAATTCATTCCATCTTGTTCAGACTTAGGATTTTCAACGACTCCTTTATTTTTCAACTTCATTTGTTTGTTTTGTTTCAAGTTTGTCAATGTGTAAGGTAAGTCTACCATCAATGATGAAGGGCTAACATTAAGTTTGTCAATGATAGCATTAATTATAGTAGGCTAGTATTAAGTTTGTAAAAGATAGCATTAATTATGGTGGGTTGGTGAAGACTTTTGAAGCATCCTTTGACAAACCTACTTGGAGGTTTGTTCCAATGTTTTCATTTGTATTTTTAGGATCTTGGGTTTCTATTGGTCTATTTAAACTCAGCAACCTTGCTATGTAAGAAAATTAGAGATTAATGTTATTTGAATTTGAAAGATTATTCTTTCTTTGGTTCTTTTGAGAACTAGTGAACTTATCAAAAATTTGCATTCTTGTGGCGGCGTTCCAAATTTAGACTTATCACTCACCTTCTCGTCTATTTCTTGAGTGTGGCGTCAATATCATTCTTTATACCTTTGGATCATGTTTTCTTAAGTGTTGGGTCAAGGTTTTGTTTGTCATCAATCTGTTTAGAACTTTCTTGGGAAGTTGAAACTTCAAATTAAGAGTGGGTTTCAAAGTTTCATTGTGGGATTCACATCATTTGGTATCAGAGCAAGTTTATAATCAGGTTTGAATATCTTTTTTATTTTGATTATAAAAGAAAGAAAAAAACGTACAAAAAAACCAGATTGCAAAATGAATCAAGTATTCTTACTTTCATCAAATTGAATTTCAGCTATTCATTTTCCTTAACGTTTACACACAATATCAGTTGTGTTCCTTTGCTTTCTTACTTTCTTTTCATCAATTTCCTTTGTCGTTCTTTGTGTCCTCTTAATTCATTTTCTTTGTTTAGTGTGTTGGTTTGTCATATTTGGTGTGCCACTTGGGTTTTTCTTGATTTTGTTTATTTAGTTGAATAAGGAACGGAAAGAGAGAATTAAGTGTGGTAAAAAAAAAGTTTGTGAGATCATTAGAGGGTAAGAGCCAATTTGTGTGTTAAATACGAGAGTTAACTGACATTAAATTAAGTGAAACATGTGAGGTTGTGAGGCCTTTTAGCTAATATTCTTTTCAAATCACAAATATGTCAAAAGATGAAAAAGCTATAGACCAATCAATAATGCTCAAAGCCATGCAACAACAATTTGAGCACATGAATATGATGTTTAGAGAGATTCGTGACAAATTGGAGAGACAAGACACTGCCATAGCCAATCTACAAAGGGGGCAACAACCAATAGCTCCTAATGTAAGAGGTAATCAAGGGCATGTTGCCATGGGAGAAGAAGATGACGATGACATAAATGATTTTGATGACAAGGCCACCGTTGACATTCGTGGAAGAGATAATAGAAGGGCAAGACGTATAGATCATGATTTGGGGAGTATCAAATTGAAAATTCCGTCTTTTCAAGGTAAAAATTATCCGGAAGCTTATTTGGAGTGGGAAAAAAAGGTGGAGCTAGCATTTGATTGCCACAACTACTCTGAGGAGAAAAAGGTAAAACTAACTGCTGTTGAATTTACTGATTATGCTATTATTTGGTGAGATCAACTTGTTTTGAGTGGGAGACGAAATCGTGAAAGGCCTATAAACACTTGGGAAGAGATGAAGGCCATCATGAGGAGGAGATTTGTTCCTAGTCATTATTATAGGGAGTTGCACCAAAGGCTTCAAATTCTTACACACAGTTCTAGAAGTGTGGAAGATTACCACAAGGAGATGAAAATAATCACGATTCGAGCCAACATTGAATAAGAACAAGAGGCCACTATGGCAAGATTTTTACATGGTTTAAATCATGATATTGCTAATGTGGTTGACTTGCAGCACTGTGTTGAGTTGGAAGACATGGTTCACATGGCCATGAAAGTGAAATGACAACTGAAAAAGAAAGGTTCAACTAGAACCAATTTGGGTTCATCTTCCTCATAGAAGTCAAAATGGAGCAAATATGAAAATGCTATTTCAAAGCCTAAGATTGAGCCATTCAAGGATCATAAAGAAGATGCAACCAAAGCAAAGGTGAATCTGATTCCCAACACTTTAGAAATAGAGATATTAAGTATTTTAAATGTTTGGGGACAAGTCATATTGCATCTCAATGCCCAACTAAAAGAGTAATGATCTTGAGGGATGGTGGTGATGTTAAAACCGAGAGTGAATCAGATAATGATCCTATGCCACCTTTGGAGGATGCTAATGATGGTGTAGAGTATCCTGTTGATGGTAAATTGATGGTTATTAGGCGTTCTCTCAACGTGCAAGTAAAAGAAGATGCAGAGGTACAACGTGATAACATCATTCATATTAGATGCCACATAAAGATAAGGTATATAGTATGATAATTGATAGTGGAAGTTGTAATAATGTAGCTAGCACTAGCTTAGTTCAAAAATTGAATTTGAAAACTTTGAAACATCTTAGGCCATATAAGCTACGATGGATGAATGATTGTGGGGAAGTTAAAGTAAATAAACAAGTGCTGGTTTCATTCTTTATTGGGAGATACAAGGATGAGGTTCTATGTGATGTAGTACCCATGCATGTTGGACATATTCTTTCGAGTCGACCTTAGCAATATGATATGTGTGTGACACATGATGGTTACTTAAATAGATATTCTTTTGTAATGAATAAAAGGCAAATCACTCTTGTACCATTAACACTTAGGCAAGTGTATGATAATCAAATGTCAATATAAAAAGGGAGTGATACAAAAAAAGAAAATGAGAGTACAAAAGAAAGAGAGATTAAGAGAAAAGCAAGTGAAAAGATAGAAAAGAGAGGCAACAAGTGAGCTTGTTTGTAAAAGAGAGCTAGGTGAAGAGGGATTTCTTTTCAAAACAGCATATTGTTGTACTTTTGTGCAAAGAAGCTTGTTTACACACTAATGAGCTTAACTTTTCTTTGCCTAGTGTTATTGTAACTCTTTTGCAGGACTTTGATGATGTGTTTCCAAATGAAGTCCCTAATGGTTTGCCACCTATTAGGCGAGTTGAGCGTCAAATAGACTTCGTCTCTGGAGCTACCATTCCTAATAGGCCTGCATATAGAAGTAACCCCAAGGAGACAAAGGAGCTTCAAAGGCAAGTTGAAGAACTCTTGGCAAAAGGATTTGTGAGGGAGAGCATGAGTCCATGTGCGGTCCTAATTTTACTAGCGCCTGAAAAGGATGGAACATGGAAGATGTTCATTGATTGTCGTGCAATTAATAAAATCATTGTAAAGTATCGACATCTTATTCCTAGACTTGATGACATTCTTGATGAATTGCATGGTTCTTGTGTATTTAGTAAAATTGATCTTAAAAGTGGATATCATCAAATTAGGATTGGAGAAGGAGATGTGTGGAAAAATGCCTTTAAAATAAAATATGGTTTATATGAGTGGTTAATGATGTCATTTGGGTTATCTAATGCACCTAGCACTTTTATGAGGTTAATGAACCATGTTTTGCATGCTTTTAATGGTAAATTCATAGTTGTCTATTTTGATGATATTTTGATCTATAGCAAAGGCTTAAATGAACACATTGAACATTTGCAAAGTGTATTGATTGTTTTAAGGAAGGAAAAGTTGTATACTAATTTGAAGAAGTGTTCCTTTTGTACAAATCAAATTGTTTTTCTTGGTTATGTTATAAGTGCTAAAGGAATTGAGGTTGATGAAGAGAAGGTAAAGGCTATTAAGGAGTGGCCTACATCTAAAAGTGTAAGTGAGGTAAGAAGTTTTCATGGTTTGGTTAGTTTTTATAGAAGATTTGTGAAAGATTTTAGCATCCTTGTTGCACCATTAATTGAAATTGTAAAGAAACATGTGAGATTTAAGTGGGATAGTGAACAAGAAAGGGCATTTAATCTAATTAAGGAGAAATTGATTTCTGCACCATTACTTGCTTTACTTGATTTTGCGAAAACTTTTGAAATTGAGTGTGATGCTTTAGGTATAGGTATTGGAGCTGTTTTGATGCAAGAAGTGTGTCCAATTGCTTATTTTCGTGAGAAATTGAGTGGCGCAGCCCTAAACTATCCTACCTATGACAAGGAGATGTATGCATTGGTGAGAGCATTGGAAACTTGGCAACATTATCTTCGACCTAAAGAGTTTGTTATACACACTGATCATGAGTCCTTAAAGCATTTAAAAGGGCAAGGTAAGTTGCATAAGAGACATGCCAAATGGATTAAATTTATTGAGCCATTTCCTTATGTGATCAAATACAAATAAGGTAAGGAGAATGTGGTGGCTGATGCATTATCTAGAAGGTATGCACTTTTCTCTACATTAAATGCAAAGTTATTAAGATTTGAGTACATTAAAGAATTATATGTTAATGATCCTAATTTTGCTAATGCGTTTAATGCTTGTGAGAAAGTTGCATTTGGTAAGCTTTATAGACATGACGGGTTTTTATTTAGAGAAAATAAATTGTGTGTGCCTCATAGTACTTTGCGTGAATTGCCTGTGTGTGAAGCTCATGGGGGTGGTTTAATGGGACATTTTGCCATTGCAAATATGTAACATATGCACTTTGATTTTTCTTAATTAAGTGTTTGATTTAATTTTTTCTCTTTGAATCGAGATAAATTGAGCGCGATTAAAAGCTCGAGTAGTCGGATTTTATTTTCGTTACGGGTCCGGTATAAGCTTAATTTGTATTAAGCTTAAGTGAAAAAAAAAAAAAAGACGTCGGGTTCTATATTTGGACAGGGGGGAAACTGTTTTTGTTTTTGAAAGAAGAGAGAGAGAGGCACAAGAGAGAGAGAGAGAGAGAGTTGACCCGGTTTGACCCGGATCCGACCCGACCCGCGAATTTGACCTGGACGGATCTAGCGATTCCGGCCACCTCACCGGCCGAGTTTGGTACCGATCTGAAGCTTGGAAGCCGGCCGTCATAACCCAGCCGTCCTCGTTGCCAGAAAAAGACTGGAACACCGCCGTTTGAAGCTAGAAAACCGCGGCCAAAACCCGTTTTCGTCGCCGTCGATTTCGCCGGAGTTTGGGCACGCGTCCAGCTGGGTTCTACTCCTCACGTCACCAGCATCATTTTCCGACCAATCTCGTCACCTGAAACCGCCGGATTGCCGCCGATCAGCACTTGGAAAGCTCACGGTTTTGGGAAGCTCGATCCGCCGCCGTCACCGCGCGTGGGAACTCACGGCCACCACCATTAGACTCAGGACGGACTGAACTATCAGACTTAAGCTTCCCGTCATCGTTGACTGAAGTCCGGTCACCGTTGACCGGCAGAAGCAATTCGGTAAATTCATAAAACTTTAGGGTGAATTTGTAATTTGTGAAATCAGTGGATAATTTGGTAATTTGAGGTTAGGACAGTAAGGTAATTTGAGATTTCGAGGGTAATCCGGTAATTTAAGTTGTTAAGGACATTTCGGTAATTTTATGCTCCGAGGGTAATTTCGTAATTTCTGACTTTGTGGTTATTCTTGTGATCTGAATTGAGAACAATTTGCTAATTGAAGATTCTGAGGATATTTTGGTAAAATAATGATGTTGAGGGCATTTTGGTAATTTTGGCATGTAGGGGTATTTTGGTAATTTTGTACATGGGGGAATAGTTATTGTTGATAGATATTCGTTTCGAGAATTATTATGTAAGATTAGTTGTATTTCAAATTTACGGAGAATGATTATGTCGTTTCCTTGATTAGGAGGATCTGCGAAAGAGAATCAACCCGCGGACGTTGTTGATACCGAGTCTGGACATCATCACTGTGAGTGGAATATACAAAACTTATTTTCATAGTATATTATCATTTTACAGTGCAGTACAGCTTATTTTGATAAATGAATTTTTAATGCTTTGATTTAATGATTTTCTAGAAAATTGATTTTTATCTATGTGTTGAAATTTATTGTTATTAAGAATGAGTTTGAATAATGATTTTATTGTTGTTTTTGAGTAAATGCATGATATTAGAATTGAGTGGATTAGAGATATGTTGAATAAAAAGAAAATAAGATTTCAGATGTGATTATATGTTTATGTACATGTGTATAAAATGTTATTTGAGAAATCATTGGACAGTACCCTTTCCTTCCAGATACAGAGAAACAGATAATATGAGATGAATACAGAGATACATATGAGATGAGATAGAGGCCTTTGGGGCCCGTCTGAACACACATAGAGGCTTTGGGCAGTGTGTTTGGGCGCTTTTGCCTTTTGGGGGCTTATGCATACAGTATGATGATTACAGAGATACAGATGTTGAGATATATGAGATATGAGATGAGATTTTCCCCATCTATCCGTTGTAGCTCCGGGGCATGATGGTTCCCTGATTGCCCGTCCGTCGAGGTCCGGATATGATGAGATCATTCCCCTTGGTACTTGTTTGATGATAGTTTTTGGTATTCAGTATTTGATATGATAAGTATTATGATTCCATCGATTTTATGCAGATTTATGTAATATAGTATTTCAGTGACTGATTTGAATTAAATATGTTTATATAAGTTCTTACGATATTTTGATGGAATTGATTTGAGAAAGATTAAATCATTTTAAATAAATTTATTTTTCAAAAACTATTATCCACTCACTGAGCTCACTGAGTTTTATACTCACCCCGTTGTTATTATATTTTTTCCCCCACAGGATATTTGCAGGTACATCAGTCGACCCAGTAACGGTAGTTAGATTTGAAATTGTGGCCATGTGATGGTGCTAGGAGTCGTAGATTAATATTTTGATATTTGAGATATTGTGAATTGTATTTATTTGTTATATTTTGTAATTAAGGATAACCATTGTATTTTAATATTAGAATGTTTTGGGTGATATTTGATATGTTGACTTGAGAAGTTGGTTATGAAGGTTGGATGGATATTGAGTTATTTTTGGGAGTATTGTTTTGTAAATTGTAGGTTTGGGAATGTTGTATTTATAGGGGAGATTCTGTCGAATTTCTGACAGAATTCTTAGATATTCATTATTATTATCGATTCAATTATACGAGTTTAGATAGACTCGCCTTGGGGGTGCGGGGCGGGGCGGGTCGTTTCAGTTGGTATCAGAGCATGGTTATAGATTCTGTAGACTTTATTGTCGTAAATAGAATAAGTTTTATTGTTATTAAGTCGGAATTGATATTTTGTAGCCACCATCATGATTCGTCGTAGCAGTAGACGTGGCCGCGGACGTGGCCGTGGTCGCGGCCGTACTAGGCTAGTAGCTGGGTTGACTCTAGGAGATGTACCTGCGGGGGAAAATGATCCCGTAGACGAGGGAATAGTTGAGTCTTTAACGCACGAGGTTGTGCAACAGGCACCAGGAAATGCTCCGAACTTTGAGCAGTCAATTGATAGATTAGCTCAGATTGTGGCTACAGTGGTACAGAATCAGACTCATCCGCATGTCGGTCATGCAAATACTATCGAGCGTGTACGAAGTTTAGGGGCAAAGATTTTTAATGGTTCTGGTGATCCACCTGAGGCAGAGTCATGGCTTATTAAGTTAGAACGTATTTTTGATGTGATGAGATGCTCAGAGGAGGATAAACTTCCATTTGCCACTTTTCTACTTGAGGATAGAGCTTATCATTGGTGGCAAACAGTAGAGCGTAGATACCAAGGGCATGCTGCGCTTACATGGGCTATTTTCCATAAGGAATTCTACGATCATTATTTTCCAGCTGTCTATCAGGATATTAAGCGGAGTGAATTCCTTCGGTTGGTTCAAGGATCTATGACAGTAGAAGAGTATGAGAAGAAATTTTTGGATCTTTCTAGATTTGCAACTTCAGCAGTTGGTGATGAGAGAGAGAGATGCAGGCGTTTTGATGAGGGTCTCCGATTTCAGATTCGTACAACTGTGACAGCATCACGGTACACTAAGTTTACTGAGGTAGTTGAGGCAGCTAAGAGAGTAGAGCACAGTATCTCTGAGGGACGTAGAGTTCAGGCTCTAAAACAAAAACGTAGCCAGAGTTGGACAGAGGGTGGCTCGAGTAGCAGACCGCCGAAGAGAGGCTCACATATAAATTACTGTGCTGGTGTGCAAAAGAATCAGAGTATAAGTAGCAGGGGAGATCAGAGACAGGCCGTCAGTTACAGTTCGGTAGAACCATCAGTGGGGAGTAATGTTAGAACTCAGGGGCAGTATGACAGGAATAGCAGAGGACACCGTAGAAGTATACAGCAGACCTCTTGCCCTTCGTGTGGTAGGAACCATCAGGGCCAATGCCGTATGGGAGACAATGTGTGTTATTTATGTGGACAACCTGGACATATTAAGAGGTTCTGCCCCACTTTATCTCAGGGTGACAGTTCTACTCGAGGGACAGCCCCAAAGTATCAATCTCATGCTGGACCAGTTCAGGGTCAAAGGTGTATGCAGACAAGGGGTTCTATATCTAGAAGTCAGGCTACTATTCCAAGTCAGAGAGGTCAACCTAGTTGACCTCGTACTCAGGTTCGAGTCTTTGCCTTGACTCAGCAAGAGGCTCATGCTACACCAGAAGTTATTATGGGTACATTATCTATCTTTGGCCATGATGCTCATATTCTTATTGATCCTGGATCCACACATTCTTTTATTTCTCGTACATTTGTTATGCATATAGAGAGAGAGCCTGAATTACTGGATTATAATTTAGTTGTTAGTACACCTACTGGAGGGTCACTACTTGCCGAGAGGGTGTATCGAGATTGCATGATTCGATTGGGTGAGCATGAATTTAAGGCGAATTTGATTATTTTAGACATTCGAGATTTCGATGCCATTTTGGGCATGGATTGGCTTACGTCTCACCATGCTACTGTGGATTGTTTCAAAAAATAAGTTGTGTTTAATAAGCCAAGAGAAATTATGGTGAAATTTTGTGGTGAGCGTAAAGTTTTACCCTCATGTGTCATATCGGCCATTGAGGCAAGACGCTTACTAAGGAAGGATTGTTCGGCTTATCTTGCATATGTAATAGACACTGAAGTTCTGGAGTTGAGATTGGAGGATATTCCAATAGTCCAGGAGTTTTCAGATGTATTTCCAGATGAACTTCCAGGGATGCCACCTAACAGGGAGATTGAGTTTTCCATTGATTTAGTCCCTGGGACGGCTCCTATATCTATAGCACTATATAGGATGGCTCCAGCTGAACTAAAGGAACTTAAGATTCAACTGCAAGAATAGGTGGATAAAAGGTTTATTAGACCTAGTGTGTCTCCATGGGGTGCTCCGGTTTTGTTTGTTAAGAAAAAGGATGGTACTCTTAGACTCTGCATTTACTATAGATAGCTGAATAAAGTTACCGTGCGTAATAAATATCCACTTCCGCGTATTGATGACTTGTTTGATCAACTTCAGGGAGCAAAGGTGTTTTCCAAGATTGATTTACGCTCGGGATATCATTAGCTTAGAATTAAAGAGGCCGATGTTCCTAAAACAGCATTCAGAACTCGTTATGGACATTATGAGTTCTTGGTGATGCCATTTGGGTTGACTAATGCCCCAGCAGCTTTTATGGATCTTATGAATAGGGTATTTCGCCCTTATCTGGATCGATTTGTGATTGTGTTTATTGATGATATTTTAGTGTATTCTCGAAGTCAGGAGGAACATGAGGAGCACTTGCGGACTGTTTTGTAGACTTTAAGGCAAAAGCAATTGTATGCCAAGTTTAACAAGTGTGAGTTCTGGTTGGATAAAGTAGCATTTCTAGGCCATGTGATATCAGTTGAAGGAATTTATGTTGATCCTCAAAAGGTCGAAGCGGTTGTAAATTGAGAACGGCCTACAAATGTGACCGAAGTTCAAAGTTTCCTTGGATTAGCTGGCTATTATCGTAGATTTGTGGAGGGATTCTCCAAGATTGCTACTCCTCTGACACGGTTAACCAGAAAGAATGCTAAGTTCCAGTGGGATGATGACTGTGAAAAGAGCTTTCAAGAACTCAAGGCACGACTTACTTCAGCACCAGTTCTTACACTTCCATCGGGTAATGAAGGGTTTGTAGTATACAGTGATGCATCCAGGCAAGGATTGGGTTGTGTGCTAATGCAACATGGGAAAGTAGTGGCTTATGCTTCTAGACAACTTAAAAAGCATGAACAAAACTACCCGACTCATGATTTAGAGTTAGCAGCAGTGGTATTTGCACTCAAGATATGGAGGCATTATTTATACAGAGCAACATGCTAGATTTTCACTGATCATAAGAGCTTGAAGTATTTGTTTACTCAGAAGGAGTTGAATTTGAGACAGAGGAGTTGGATCGAACTGATTAAGGACTCGATTGCACTATCGATTTTCATCCGGGCAAAGCGAATGTGGTAGCGGATGCACTAAGTAGAAAGTCTTCCAGCTCGATCGCTCACTTGCGAGTGAAATATGTGCCTCTGTTGATCGAGTTAAGATCTTTGGGACTCAAGTTGAATACTGATAATCGTGGAGCTTTCATAGCTAACTTCCGAGTTAGGCCGGCTTTGATTGACAAAATTCATCAGATGCAAGGTCAGGATTTGCAGTTACTAAAAGTGAAAGAGGATGTGCAAAAAGGCTTACGAACTGATTTTGCGGTGAGAGATGATGGAGTTTTAGTTATGGGTAATCGACTTTGCGTACCCGACATTAAGGAGTTGAAAAAGGAGATCATGGAAGAAGCTCATTGTTCAGCTTATGCAATGCATCCTGGTAGTATGAAGATGTACCATACCTTGAGAGATCATTATTGGTGGCAAGGTATGAAGAGAGAGATAACTGAATTTGTATCTCGGTGTTTAGTTTGTCAGCAGATTAAAACTGAACATCAGAGACCTGCAGGGTTTTCTCAGGCGCTTCCTATCCCTGAGTGGAAATGGGAGCACATCACTATGGATTTTATAGCGGGACTTCCACGTACTCAAAGTGGTCATGATAGTATTTGGGTAGTTGTTGATCGACTTACAAAATCTGCTCACTTTTTACCATTCAAGACCACCTATTCGATGGACAAGTTAGGAAATATTTTTGTGGCCGAGATAGTTCGACTTCACGGAACACCTGTGTCTATTGTTTCAGATAGAGATTCCCGATTTACTTCTAAGTTCTGGACAAGCTTGCAAAAGGCTTTAGGCACCAAGTTGAATTTTAGTACAGCTTTTCATCCACAGACTGATGGTTAGTCAGAGCGTACTATTCAAACCCTGGAGGATATGTTACGAGCTTGTGTTTTGGAGTTTAAGGGTAGTTGGGACATTTATTTACCCTTGATGGAGTTTGCTTATATTAACAGTTATCAAGCTAGCATCGAGATGGCACCTTATGAGGCTTTATATGGTAGGAAATGTAGAACTCTCGTATGTTGGGATGAGGTTGGAGAGCGAAAGCTTTTTGGTCCCGAATTGGTTCAGAATACTAATGAGAAGATACAACTTATTCGGGAAAGATTAAAGGCAGCCCAAAACAGACAAAAGAGCTATGCAGATAAGCGTAGGCGGGAACTTGAATTTAAAGTAGGTGATAAGGTTTTCATACGGATATCTCCTTGGAAAGGGGTACTTCGATTTGGGAAGCGCGAGAAGCTAAGTCCACGTTACATTGGATCATATGAGATCATGGAACGTATTGGTCCGTTGGCATACCGATTAGCTCTACCACCTGAGTTATCCAGAATCCACGATGTGTTTCATGTCTCAATGCTCCGGAAGTACATATATGACCCGAGTCATGTGTTATCAAAGCAACCAATTCAGTTGAAGGAAGATTTGACTTACGAAGAGGAACCAATGGAGATACTGGAAGAGAAACACCAAGTTCTACATTCTAAGACCATTTCTCTAGTAAAAGTGCGGTGGAAGAATCATGCAAAGGAAGAGGCTACCTGGGAACGCGAGGACTTACTGCGAGCTCAATATCCCTATCTTTTCTTATCAGGTACGTAAATTTCAAGGACGAAATTTTTATAAGGGGGGAAGATTGTAACATATGCACTTTGATTTTTCTTAATTAAATGTATGATTTAATTTTTCCTCTTCAAATCGAGATAAATTGAGCGCGATTAAAAGCTCGAGTAGTCGGATTTTATTTTCGTTACGGGTCCGGTATAAGCTTAATTTGTATTAAGCTTAAGTGAAAAAAAAAAAAAGACGTCGGGTTCTATATTTGGACAGGGGGGAAACTGTTTTTGTTTTTGAAAGAAGAGAGAGAGAGGCACAAGAGAGAGAGAGAGAGTTGACCTGGTTTGACCCGGATCCGACCCGACCCGCGAATTTGACCCGGACGGATCTCGCGATTCCGGCCACCTCACCGGCCGAGTTTGGTACCGATCTGAAGCTTGGAAGCCGGCCGTCATAACCCAGCCGTCCTCGTTGCCGGAAAACGACTGGAACGCCGCCGTTTGAAGCTCGAAAACCCGCGGCCAAAACTCGTTTTCGTCGCCGTCGATTTCGCCGGAGTTTGGGCACGCGTCCAGCTGGGTTCTACTCCTCACGTCACCAGCATCATTTTCTGACCAATCGCGTCACCTGAAACCGCCGGATTGCCGCCGATCAGCACTTGGAAAGCTCACGGTTTTGGGAAGCTCGATCCGCCGCCGTCACCGCGCGTGGGAACTCACGGCCACCACCATTAGACTCACGGCGGACTGAACTATCAGACTTAAGCTTCCCGTCGTCGTTGACTGAAGTCCGGTCACCGTTGACCGGCAGGGGCAATTCGGTAAATTCATAAAATTTTAGGGTGAATTTGTAATTTGTGAAATCAGTGGATAATTTGGTAATTTGAGGTTAGGACAGTGAGGTAATTTGAGATTTCGAGGGTAATCCGGTAATTTAAGGTGTTAAGGACATTTCGGTAATTTTGCGCTCCGATGGTAATTTCGTAATTTCTGACTTTGTGGTTATTCTCGTGATCTGAATTGAGAGCAATTTGCTAATTGAAGATTCTGAGGATATTTTGGTAAAGTAATGATGTTGAGGGCATTTTGGTAATTTTGGCATGTAGGGGTATTTTGGTAATTTTGTACATGGGGGAATAGTTATTGTTGATAGATATTCGTTTCGAGAATTATTATGTAAGATTAGTTGTATTTCAAATTTACGGAGAATGATTATGTCGTTTCCTTGATTAGGAGGATCCGCGAACGAGAATCAACCCGCGGACGTTGTTGATACCGAGTCTGGACATCGTCACTGTGAGTGGAATATACAAAACTTATTTTCATAGTATATTATCATTTTACAGTGCAGTACAGCTTGTTTTGATAAATGAATATTTAATGCTTTGATTTAATGATTTTCTAGAAAATTGATTTTTATCTATGTGTTGAAATTTATTGTTATTAAGAATGAGTTTGAATAATGATTTTTTTGTCATTTTTGAGTAAATGCATGATATTAGAATTGAGTGGATTAGAGATATGTTGAATAAAAAGAAAATGAGATTTCAGATGTGATTATATGTTTATGTACATGTGTATAAAATGTTATTTGAGAAATCATTGGACAGTACCCTTTCCTTCCAGATACAGAGAAACAGATAATATGAGATGAATACAGAGATACAGGTGAGATGAGATAGAGGCCTTTGGGGCCCGTCTGAACACACATAGAGGCTTTGGGCCGTGTGTTTGGGCGCTTTTGCCTTTTGGGGGCTTATGCATGTAGTATGATGATTACAGAGATACAGATGTTGAGATATATGAGATATGAGATGAGATTTTCCCCATCTATCCGTTGTAGCTCCGGGGCATGATGGTTCCCTGATCGCCCGTCCGTCGAGGTCCGGATATGATGAGATCATTCCCCTTGGTACTTGTTTGATGATAGTTTTTGGTATTCAGTATTTGATATGATAAGTATTATGATTCCATCGATTTTATGCAGATTTATGTAATATAGTATTTCAGTGACTGATTTGAATTAAATATGTTTATATAAGTTCTTACGATATTTTGATGGAATTGATTTGAGAAAGATTAAATCATTTTAAATAAATTTATTTTTCAAAAACTATTATCCACTCACTGAGCTTACTGAGTTTTATACTCACCCCGTTGTTATTATATTTTTTCCCCCACAGGAGATTTGCAGGTACATCAGTCGACCCAGTAACGGTAGTTAGATTTGAAATTGTGGCCACGTGATGGTGCTAGGAGTCGTAGATTAATATTTTGATATTTGGGATATTGTGAATTGTATTTATTTGTTATATTTTGTAATTAAGGATAACCATTGTATTTTAATAGTAGAATGTTTTGGGTGATATTTGATATGTTGACTTGAGAAGTTGGTTATGAAGCTTGGATGGATATTGAGTTATTTTTGGAAGTATTGTTTTGTAAATTGTAGGTTTGGGAATGTTGTATTTATAAGGGAGATTCTGTCGAATTTCTGACAGAATTCTTAGATATTCATTATTATTATCGATTCGATTATACGAGTTTAGATAGACTCGCCTTGGGGGTGCGGGGCGGGTCGTTTCAAAAGACTTTAGATTTTTTAAAACAACACTTCTTTTGGCCACATATGAAATGTGATGTTGAAAGAATATGTGAGAAGTGTATCACTTGTAAACATGCTAAGTCTAGAGTTTTACCCCATGGATTGTATAACCCTCTGCCCATACCTAGTGAACCTTGGGTTGATATTTCTATAGACTTTGTTTTGGGTTTACCTAGGTCAAAGAAAGGGAAATGATTCTATTTTTGTTGTTGTTGATAGGTTTTCAAAGATGGTACATTTCATTGCATGTCACAAAACTGATGATCCAACAAACATTGCTAATTTGTTTTTCAAGGAAATAGTCAGATTGCATGGAGTACCACGGAGCATAGTTTCAGATTGAGATGCTAAGTTCTTGAGCCACTTTTAGAAAACTTTGTAGAGTAGGTTGGGTACTAAACTTTTGTTTTCTACTACTTGTCATCAACAAACTTATGGACAAACTGAGGTTGAAAATAGAAATTTGTCTACTTTGTTGCATGCCATTATTCAAAAGAACTTGAAAACTTGGGAAGAATGTTTGCCACATGTTGAATTTGCTTACAATAGAACTGTCCATTCAGCTACTAAATTTTCACCATTTGAGATTGTATATGGTTTTAATCCATAAACTCCTTTGGATTTATTACCTTTACCTATTGATGAGCGTGCTAGTATGGATAGTAAAAGGAAAGCTGAATTTGTCAAGCAATTGCATAAGAGAACAAGACAACACATAGAAAAGAGAACTTAACAATATACTACTCAAGCCAACAAAGGACGTAAGCAAGTGGTTTTTCAGCCTGGAGATTGGGTTTGGGTGCATATGAGAAAGGAGAGGTTCCCAGCACAAAGGCGTTCCAAGTTGCTTCCAAGGGGAGATTGTCAATTTCAAATGGTTGCACGGATCAATGACAATGCCTACAAATGGGATCTCCCTGGTGAGTATAATGTGAGTGCTGCTTTTAATGTTTCTGAACTTTCTCCTTTCGATGTAGGTGAAGATTCGAGGATGAATCCTTTTGAGGAGAGAGGGAATGATAAGAACCATCAAGGGAATACTATTAAAGCTTCAAGTGATCCTTTGCACATTCATGGAGGTCCAATTACAAGAATTAGAGCCAAAAAGATGCAAGCTGCTTTAAATGAATTAATTGAGAAAATATGGATTGAAAATGCAATTCAAGATCCAAGACATCATGAATTGGGCTTGAAGAGAAGACAAGGCATTGTGGGCATTATTCAAGCTATTGGGCAGCCAAATACACAATTTGGATTAAATGCAGAAGGGTCAAATTCATAATAAACCTGGTATTGATTAAGCCATAATTAATGTGCAAGCTATATACCGTTGGAAAGATAATTACGTTAGCTTTCCAATGCATTTTACAGAGGTAGATTTGGAGTTCTCTAGAAAGAGTTATGACCGATTCATTACAGCTTGTTCAGACTTGGGATTTTCAACGACTCCTTTATTTTTCAACTTCATTTGTTTGTTTTGTTTCAAGTTTGTCAATGTGTAAGGTAAGTCTACCATCAATGATGGTGGGCTAACATTAAGTTTGTCAATGATAGCATTAATTATAGTAGGCTAGTATTAAGTTTGTAAAAGATAGCATTAATTATAGTGGGTTGGTGAAGACTTTTGAAGCATCCTTTGACAAACCTACTTGGAGGTTTGTTCCAATGTTTTCATTTGTATTTTTAGGATCTTGGGTTTCTATTGGTCTATTTAAACTCAGCAACCTTGCTATGTAAGAAAATTAGAGATTAATGTTATTTGAATTTGAAAGATTATTCTTTCTTTGGTTCTTTTGAGAACTAGTGAACTTATCAAAAATTTACATTCTTGTGGCGGCGTTCCAAATTTAGACTTATCACTCACCTTCTCATCTATTTCTTGAGTGTGGCGTCAATATATTCTCTGTACCTTTGGTTCATGTTTTCTTAAGCATTGGGTCAAGGTTTTGTTTGTCTTAAATTTGTTTAGAACTTTCTTGGGAAGTTGAAACTTCAAATTAAGAGTGGGTTTCAAAGTTTTATTGTGGGATTTGCATCACATACTCTTTTTACATTTTACTACAATGCATCCATGACTTATCCATTTTTAATTTCAATTAGATATGATCCTAACACATTAAGGAGGTAGCATATAAATAAAAAAATCAGAATATATTACCAATACATGTATGCAAGGTACAAATTAACAATGACTTAAATACCTTTGCTGCAACATAACCAAATGAAGATGAAAAACATCCAAAAACAAATGAAAAGCACATGGAAGAATACATAAACTGAATTTTTCTTGGCAAATGCTTACCTAAATTTTTTTATGATATGAATAAGAATTAAGTTCAAAAAATATCATGATCACATGTTTGGTCCAGCAAAGAACACATATACTATCTGAGATCTATAACATTATATTATTAAAGAAAAAAATTGTTCTACTAATATTCTTAGCCAATGCAAACGTGGTCAAAGTCTTACGAGTGATCTAATTATCTCAGGCTATATGATTTGGTGATTTTTTTTGTTTCAAAACTGAAAACCAAGGCTGTCGTTCGTTTTAAATGTCTAATATTGCTTTAAGCATGTGATTTGGTGATGTTTCAGTTGCTGGAAAATTTATTATAGAAGTGAAAGGATGATAATTGGTTTATGGATTCTCTAGAAAATTTGAGAATTGTTTGACTGTTATAGTAAGTTTTATTGTTTCAAAATGTGACTAAACTATACTTGATTGACTTGAAAAAGCTGAATATGTATGTTTCAAGTTTGGAGATTTAGGAACTAATAGTTGATTTTTAATGAATTCATCAAATTGGCCAGTTGTTGTCCAAAGTTATTAGAAATTCTGTATATACCATGTTTGCTGTTATAAACAAATGGTCTAATGGTATCGAAATGAGTTGAAATTTTGATTCATTAAACTTCACTATGTCTTTCAAATCTAGAAAATTTCATGGTAATTGAACTTGTTGTTTATTTTTTATGATTTTTCAAACTTTGCCGTTTCAATTGTAAGCCCCTTTGACAGAGGTGTTCTCTTACTTTTGATCTTATGAAACACTAGCTCAATGATATGAAATTTTAATACGTTATATAATCATAGATCTATCTATTTTCTGGAAAGTTTTATCCCAATATATTAAGTATTTTAATTTTAATAAATCACTAAATCTCAACTGTTTCTATATAAATTAATAGGCAATTTTGATTGGTTTAGTTTAATACTGTGAAACCCTATTGTAGAGTTGTCTAAATGGCTTCAAATTTTAATATGGGAAGGAGTTATACACTAAAGCAAGTTAGATAAATCCCATTTTGAGTGAGTGTTCCATGTTTCTAGAATAATTGTTGTTGTGTGAGGTAAGCTTTAGCTAGCATTATGTATGGGTGCCTTATGCTAAATGGATGGCTTGGTTATCCTAGGGCAACACTTGTACGTGGCTTGTTACACTAGCAGTGCAAATTGATATAGTTCTCATTCGGGTTGACGATCAGAATATACGTCGCTGGTTTCTCGCCTATATACAATGAATTCCCAAAAAGCTATTTATGTTCCAGACAAGTCACATTCAGTGCACAAACATTTGTCTAAGTTTGATTCAGAATTGCACCCACACTATTAACACAATTTCCAAAAACAAACAAAATGCCATAAAAAATATACAAATTGTTATTAAACAAATATAAATAAAGTAGTTAATAATTTAAACCCAACAACAAAGCATTTGGTATAAAATACTGAAGAAACAAACAAACTAATTACAAAGAGCAATCAAATAAGCATATGGGGGGGTATATACAATAATAGGAAAAATTGTTACCTGCCTCGTAAAGCGCAAAAAATCTAGATTGATGAACAGGGAATTAAGTGAAGAAACCAAAGAGCATCTGATAAAAACATTTACAACATAGTCAAGTTTTTACATATATTTATAAAAAGAGGATAAGGCAAAGATAATCAAAACAATGTGTTTAACCAAAGATTCACGTTACAAGACAGATAATATCGTTAATAAAAAATATTAAAAGAACATGCAACTTTAATATCGTTACCCACATGGATCTATCTATCCTCCAATATCCAAGACAGATAATACCAAAGATTCCCTAAATGAGCTTTAGGGTTACCTTAAGAACTAGTTGAAATTTGTTTGCTTGGTTGCTGCTCTCTATGTTGCAAAGGCAGTGACGTATGGTTTCAAAACGAAGAGACAATGGTTTAATTACGAAAATTTAAAATGAAGTGAAGGAAATTAACGGTATTAGGAGCCAAAGCAAAACTGAAGAGGTTGATGGATTAAAAGGAAGGAGACTAATAACTGCACAACAAGAATAATCAAATATGACAGCAACGACAGTGTGTGAATGGTAGAAGAACGACAAGAATCAGGGGTTTCAGACAAGGGTTTGTGAATGACACGAAGGAACAAGAGAAATAGCAGTTAGAGATTTGGATTTCTAAATAATGTGAATGTTTAACACTTACAAAAAAGAAAGAAAGCTTTACGTACCTAAAACAGTAATGTTTTGGTGGTTTTTTTAATTATTAAAACACATCTTTTCTTTTTTAAATAAAATAATGCATCGAATTTGGATCAAATGTGGTCAAAATCATTTTTCTATCAAATTTGCTTGACAGAATAAATTTCTATCACAATTCTATCATAATTTTATGATAAAAAAATTATCCTATCATAAAACCATCATAAATTCGTGATAGTAAATATTTTTATCACAAGCCCATAAAAAATCTATGATAGATTGAAAATTCTAGCACAATTCTGTCATAATTTTATGATATAGTCACTTTGCCTATAATTTGTCATAAATTGTCCGTCATCTATTGGTTGTTTTCTAGTAGTGCGCACCTTTGGACTTGCGTCAAATCCTGCATTCCCATCATGTCATTGAAACGTTCAATATGCACCAATAGGTCACTCTTCTCGAAGACTCGTTATCCAACATTATCTCAAGCTTGGAGGCCTTCCTCGCCCCTGTATCTCGTCGATGATCTGAGCCAACCTTTGCATTTCTCCTTCTTGTTCCATGGCACAACTAGGATTGTACGCGGCAACTTGCTCGTGTTTCTATTATATTTCATTAAGATGTTGCCTTAATTCCCTTTCTTCAATATTCACTTCCCTTACAGTATTCTCTAAATTCTGACTGCGATGGAACTGTCTCCATGTTCTGTGGTTCTGCTCACTAAGAAATTGACTTCCAACTTTAGGATTCTACTCTTCCTGCAACTGATTTCTCATCGCTAGATTCTACTTGCCTCAGTTTCGGTTTGGTCTGTCACTTGAAACTAGGATGTCTTGGTTCTCTCCTAAGTTTCTCCCGCCAAACCTCCTTTGCCCCTCCCTCAACTCATGTAAAACTATTGTAAGGGTTTCCAATTCATTCCATCCACTCATACATCGCTCTTTCCCTCGCCTCATTCGCAATCTCCCGAAAAGTAGCGGACTCATTCACTCCAAAGTCAATTCCTTAAGCTTTGTTTCCTCCTGTGTTCATATTCGATCACCTTCTCATCAACTTGCATGGTTAGTGGCAGCTTTTTATTCTGTCCCCATAGACGACACCAAAATATTGATGCAGAATCTGGTCGAAATCGTTAGCACAACCAAGTCACCATGTCAACACTTAAATTTGTTTTGATGGGGGACGATATAGTTTGCACTTCCCTCCTTCGAACAGATCCTAATGTCTATGTTCACTTCCCTCTAGATTCTCCTGCGTTCACAGAAATAATTAAGGGGTGCCGGATATTTTTCTGACGTAAATCCTCTGGCACTCAAGTCAGTACTTGAGTCTCTCTAAGAAAAACTTATGTCACAACTTATGTGACTCAATTATAATGGTATCCAGTACAAATATTTCAAAGATTCTCAAAAAGAGATAAATTCTGGAAAAATAAATTCCAGAGTCAGAAAGGTAGAATTGCATTTCAGAGAGCAGAAAAGAACTTACCTCTTTCAGATTTTGCAGACCTTTTATAGGCAGCCGACACTATCACACTATCGTGTGTACACGATTGTTGACAATTCCCTTGCATCACCGCTCATAGGTTGGTTAAGTAGCTGCTAAGGGATAATGGATGATTGTGCGAGGAAGTTGACGAATTGGTGGTGCAACCGTTAATGGAGTGGTGTCATAACTGTTAGTGAATTGACTTCGTGCCTAGATTCTCAGGGGGAAGGGGGAACTCGCTGGTTGGTCTTTGATCAGCTCTTAAGATGACCTGATTTGGACCTCTAGTCGTGGGTTCTATAGTTAGCCATATGCATACGACCAGTTACCAGTTTCCTCTGGGATCTCTACCAATAGGAGTCATGCTAAAACGAGCATTACCCATCCTACTGGGTTGGCATCTCATCGCATTGTCTCCGCCCCCCACCCCCACCCAAACACTTGTCCCCCAATTTCTAGTGTTGAGAGTGCAGCGAGTCAAGACAAGGAACTAAAATTTTCTACTGCTGATTATCGAGGAGGAAGTGTTAGATTGCACATATCATAATGAAGCTTGTCACTGGTTGGTACCTTTTGGACGTGATCATCCTTATTGTGGTCAGTATTTGATCCTTTCATTTGATATGTGTGATTAAGTTCTTGAAGAGATACAAGGGCCTAATTGCCTCCTTGAAACACCACCTGAACATACAGCTTTTGAGTTATATAGCAATTCTCTTTCTTTTTTAGTATTCGATGAAAGGAAGAATTGTTTCGACATATGGACGATGAAAGGGAGATGTCGTTGGACCAAAGAATTCACCACTACCCCAATTCTCGCAGTTGATACTCCAACTGGGTTTTGGAGGAATGATGCTTTTTTATAGGATCCAACACGGAGCAGTTACTTTTATATGATCCGAATACTCAAGAAATCATTGACTTTCAACACAAAGATTGAAGATTGTTGCTTTAAGTTTTTTTTTTTAAATAAAGAGAGTTTATTCAAATTTAAAGGTTATTAGAGAAATACCTTGACTCAAAACCTTAAGTTGATAAGTAAGGGCCCAACAATGTTAATAGGTGTTCTGTTCATGTGAAACATGAACTAAAACTTGGAACAGAAGCTCTTATACATGGGTTTAAAGATAATATCCGAAAGTGAGCTAAGAAAATGAAGAAATAATTAAACGAACGGATTCACTGTACCAAGTGAATCGTCAAATAAGGAGCTTCGCTATGGCCTCCTAGTAGGAGCTGTTTCCAAATACATTATTGGTTCTAAAAGCGGGCTACCGTATCGGCTTCGTAGGTTAAAGTTTCTGCGGAATTTTTGGGAAAGAGTATTGCCATTGAGAGATATGGACAATATTTAATGCATAGCCATTAGCTATATATGTATATAATGATGCATTAGTACAGTTGATAGCAATATTGTTTACATATTCAAAGTAATATCCTGAAAATACCCATGTGAGAGCAAGAAGTAGACTTGTAATCCATAATTTCTGAGTTCTTGTATCCTAGAGTCCATGGATTTGTTCCTTTCCACTTTAAAATTTGGCTTGATTTTTCAGTCTCTTTAACAAGCAGCAAGCAGACTGATTCCATTATATATCTTCAGTTGAGTGATTTCCAAGATATTCACCCCCATAAATCAACCAGATTCACGTATTTACAACATCAGCATAAATCAACCAGTTCCAGGATGGTAAATAAAAATCCAAAAGCCTATTCCACAGATATGAGTTCATTTGCTGGGGATTTCTTGAGTAATTGTATAATGTTCGGTCAAACCAAATCTCATCCCTATATAGCCTATTGGTAACCCACCCTCTCAACAAAAGTTGAGGAGTGAATTATGGACCCTCCCGTAATCAGGTAAAGGTGAATTTTCTTTCTTACAAATGTGAATAGCGGGTAGATATGTCCCAAAAATCAAGAGTAGAATTCTACGCTAGTGGAACAAAATTAATTTTTGTTAATCCTAATAGGTTTCTGATTGTATTTATAAATAGACTTTTGATTGGAAAGTTATAGTGTTAGGGGAAAAAAAATTTCAACCCAGACCTCTATCTTCTCAAGCACTGAAATATAGTGTATATACATTTTCCTGAAAGCACTTTCTCAGCATGTGATTGCTTCAGATCGAAACCAATCTCTCCAAATAGCACCGAAACTTAACTTGAGTTAAATATTAATTAATCACACGATCAAGTCTCTTAAAAATAAAGGTAACTCACTTGATTTGGCCCTGTCAGTAGAAGCAACCGGCGAGACGTTCAGAGATAGATTCTCTTCACAACAACCTTAGTCTTAGAGGGGGGAGTTCTTTATTTATTTGTATTAATTTCTTGTTTAGATTAATTAATATGCGGAGCTCTCTTCTCTTGAGTTGGGTCAGTGTCATCCCTGCTGTTAGATTAGTTGGAACGTTTATTCAGATAATTACAACGTCCAAGTTGACAGTTAATGATAATTATTGTTAAAGATTTAATCAAAACAGAACAAAATATATTTTGCTCATTAAAGTTTTGCGCTTTAGACATATAGGTCCAGACCAAGTTTGACATTGTTGCATATTAGCCCTCCCATGTGATGCGCACGTGAGTCACTCATTCTCATCTGACCAATCAAACTTCTGTTAAAGTTGTTACTAAGCGCGGCAAAGTTTGTTTATCCAATTTCTGGGCTCGGCTTTATAAGCTGCCAAGTGTGTACACTAGGAGGATAGCGTCATGACTGTAGAGAGAGAATTGAGGTGTCTTTTGGAATCTGTTCGGTGTTAAGTTATTAACAGTCTTGTAATCTTGGATGGGGAAACCAATGAGGCAATGGATTTGTTTCTTGGATGGAAGTAAGTCACTTGGTAGTTGAAACATTAAAATCTTTTGCGTGTTCATCTTCTTTGTTTGATCTGTTTTTTTAATTCTTTGTTTCAATTAGGATTTCTGTGTCTTCAGTTGATTCTTGCTAGTGTAATTTTGGTCTTGGGGTGCTAAGTTTGTGAATGTCAGATTGAAACCCAACAATCATATACGTTTTCTTATGGCAAGCACGCATTAGCATATATATCATATTCTACTTTCTAAATCTAAATTAGCAATCTCAGTTTTGTTAATGGGGTACCTTCAAGGGTGATTTAAATGTCAGTTCACTTGTGGTTGCTTTTGATTTCAAATTTTGTCACTACTTAGATTTTAGTTACCAATTGGCGTTACAGATACTCTGTTTTGTACTTTAAACATATCTACTAGGCCTATCATCACTAGATTATCAAGTAATAATATTATTAAAGCAATTACATTCCAAATTTTGGAAATATCGGCGGAAACCTTTGCACAAGAGTATGGAGATGGCAAAGAATTATATTATAATGAAACTTTAATAAATTTAAAATGTTCTAGTTTCAGAAGACATCTAGGACTAACTTCTCTTACTGTTTCATTCCCATTCTCTACCTTTATTTATTTTTCGTTTGCTTCACTTCTAAATTAATTGGCCCTGGAACTTTGGCTTTTCAGCAGCGCACTTTAGAAAGTTGAAAATGATCCTCTTAGGCACTATAAGGTAGAGTTTATTTATTTATTTTATTTTATTAATGCTATCATTTTAAGAATGTCCATATTACAATCTTATCGTCATGATTTTATTTTGAGACAAAAGGACTGTTTTTCAATCCTTGTTAGTAAATGTACATTTCTTTCGTTTTTGGATTGGAAAAAAACAGAAAATAAAAGATTTAAACAAGATTATGGGACATTAGCATCTTGTTCTTTTCTTGGGCAAAGTCTTTGTTTTCCCTAGCTTTTGTTAAGTTGCTATCTCAAACTTCCTCGATTTACCTCTTTCTTTTCTTGAACCAAGATATTTGCCTTCACTCACAAGTAAAGTTTAAATGCTATTTCCTCCCTTTTCTCTTAACTCGTGTTTTCTTATGCAATCATTTTCAATTCTACTAACACCATCCATTTATGATTTATTGATACCCAGTTTGAATAAAATTCTACAATTAAAATTTTCTGCCTCTTCCATCTAATTGTTTGATTGTTATGCTTTCAGTCACAATAAGATATCATCGAGATATTAAAGTCTTTGCTTATTCAAAGGATCAATAACAGGTATTTTACTATTTGAATTATTCCTAAAATAATTTCATTTTATTTATTTTTATCTCATGAATGTTAGATCCTCTTTAGGTCCATGATTAATTCTTTTTCACAAGTTATGTTTTTTGTTTTCATTTTCTTATTTATCATGACCATGTACACATTGCGTCAACTTTTATAGTGCAAAAATCATCACCCACATACTCCTTAATTTTTCCTTAACAATTTTTTCTTAACCCAAAGTAGAATTATGTCATTATCAATTCTTTAACAGATCAATAATCATCCATCATGTTAATTTCAGTCCCCAACAATTGTCCAAACTCAAAAAAGCTTCTCCGGCTCAACAATTTTCCTAATCTAATTCAAGGAGCAAAAGAACCAAGCATACCCATCTACCAATAACAAAACAGATGATGTAACTTCCACTAAAAGGACCTAATCAATAACAAACTTCTCCACCTTTGAGTCAATTTGTTAACGCTATAGTTTTTAAAATGATTGATGTTAGTTGTGCTATGAAATAATTAATTCTATATAGAATTTAGAAAGTGTTTGAAGAGTTTGTTTACAAAAATTCGGTGAGTTCAAAAGTGGCTACATGTGCATATTTGAAAAAATTTACTATTAAATAGCTGTAAAATTGTAAATAACTAAAATAGACATAATAGTAAATAAAATTTACTTACATATTAACAAACATGTACATATAATATTTGCGAAATTTTTATTCTCCTTTGTACTTCACTATTATTTAGTACATGACATAAATAAATAGATATATAACTTAATGGAGTTATTTGCGAATATGAATTACTATTTCTTTAGTTTTGTGTTTCTACATCATTCTTACCATCTCTGTTATATTTGCCGAAAAAGCGAATTTTATTTAAGTTTTTAATTTTAATACCTTAACCTTAATTTTTTTATTAATCAAGTATATACGATTTTAAGGTGCGTTTCGTATCAATTGTAAAATGATGTTTTTGTATTTATTTTATAAAAAAGATATGATTAGCTTCTAATGAATCTGAAAACGTGTTGGTCGCTTGTTTTAAAATAGTGTTTGAAAATGAAATTGGTAAAAAATGTGTTTGGCAACATATTGGAAAAATTATAAAATAAATTATATGTAGGACCCATCTATTTTCTATTCATTCCTTGCCACTT